>JAULKM010120633.1:0-21065 GCA_032355605.1 Rubia tinctorum | reverse complement strand
ATGATTTGGGGCTGGCCTTGCACAAGAAATATAAGCCTCTAGATACGGACACAAAGAAGCATGTAATGTCAAGTTTTCTGAATTACAAAATGGTAGACTCAATGCCCATCATGGAGCAGGTCGAAGACTTGCAAATTATCACCCGAGAGGTCATAGCTGAAGGCATGAACATCTATGAAACTTTTCAAGTAGGTTCCTTCATTGAGAAGTTTCGTCCAAAGTGGGAGAAGTTGAATTACTATTTGTTTCATAAACATAAGGCAATGAAAGTCGAGGACTTGATTGTTAAGCTTCAAATTGAGTCAACCAACCGAAAGGTAATTGGGGTGCAGCATCCGAAAAAAGTAAATCTTGGCAGAGCATAAAAGGGAAGAAAAGGAAGTTTCAACCCCAAAACTCGAGCAACTTCAACAAGCAACCCGCCAAGAAGTTCAACGGGAAATTCCAGAAGTATCACAAGATGGGGGGCACAAGGTAGATGAATGTCGCAGCAAAGTCTACGTGAGGGGGGAAAGGTTGTAGTCAACCTAACTGAATGCCAGCTCTTGAATTCATATTGTGTGCTGTGAAAGTAAACATGGTTGGGGGAAATCCAAAGGAGTGGTGGTATGATACAGGTGCCACCAGACACATCTGCTCAGATAGGGGTATGTTCACAACATATCAGAACAGCAAAAGTGAAGTTAAAATCTTCATGGGAAACTCTGCCAATTCAAAAATTGAAGTTCAATGGAAGGTCGTGTTGAATAATGTCTTGCATGTGCAAGACATTTGCAAGAATCTGATCTCATGCACTCTCCTCTCTAAAAACAGGTTTATGATCAAGCTTCTGTCTGACATGTTAGTCATTTCTAAGAATGGGATGTATGTGGGAAATGGGTATGTGAATGATGGATTAATCAAAGTGAACGTAATGACAGTAATCCAAAAAAACTGACAAATCCAAGTCTTCAATGAATAAGAATAATGTTTTTTCTTATGTCGTTGAGTCTTTTAACATTTGGCATGAAATATTGGGACATGTGAATTATAAATCCATTAATATAATAATGAGCATGAACATGATTCCAAAATACAAAACAAGTAAAGACAAATGCGAAGTCTGTGTACACGCAAAACTCACAAAAACACCATCCCCACGTGTCTAGAGGAAAATCGATCCTCTAGGATTAATTCACACAAATGTATGTGATTTAAAGTTTTTGAAAACTAAGGCGGTAAAAAGTATTTTGTGACATTAATAGAGGATTGCACAAGATATTTCTATGTGTATCTATTACGTAGAAAATATGAAGCATTGGAAAATTTAAATGAGTACAATTTGGAAGTTGAGAACCAACTTAGTAGAATAATTAAAATTACCTGAAGTGATAGGAGAGGTGAGTATAATGAACCTTTCAATGCGTTTTGTAGAGAGCATGGTATTGTTCATTAAACTACCACTCCTACTCACCTGATTCTGACGAAGCTGCGGAACAAAAGAACTTAACTCTCAAAGAGATGATGAATGCAATGTTGTAAGAATATGATTTATCCCAGAACATGTGGGGAAGGCTATATTAACCTCCAACTACATACTCAACAAGATACCATATAAGGTGACTAGAAATATGCCTTATGAGTTATGGAAACGTAATGTGCCTTCATACAAATACCTTAAAAAGTGGGGGTGCCTGGAAAAAGTGGCAGTACCACCTCCTAAAAAGGTCACAATTTTATCTGGGATGCACACAGTAGTAATGCTTATCGATACTTGGTGTACAAGTATGATGTACCATATATACACACAAAAATAGTAATTAAATCAAGAAATGCATCCTTCTTTGAAAACATGTTCCCGTGTAAAGATAAAGTAAGTCGTAAACGGGCTCGTGAAGAAGGAGAAAGAAGTACTTCTGGTAAACAAACAGAAGAGGGCAATGATGAACCTAGACGTATAAAGAGATCTAGAAAGGATAAATCATTTGGTCCTGATTTTGAAATGGATGATCTATTACAAAATGATCCTAGAACATTTAAGTAACCCATGTCTACATCGGATGTACCTTCGTGGTAGGAAGAGGTGAACAGTGAAATTGACTCCATTATGCAAAACCATACATGGGAGTTAACAGATTTTCCATTGGGTTCAAAAGCTCCGGGGATGAAGTGGATTTTCAAAATAAAATACAAAACAGATGGATCAATAGAGAAGTACAAGGATAGGCTTGTGGTGCAAGGATTTAGACAAAAAGAAGGCTTGGATTTCTTCGACACTTATTATCCGGTTACGATAATAACTTCAATTAGAATACTAATAGCAATTGCGGATATACGCAATCTATAAATACATCAAATGGATTCAAAAACATCTTTTCTAAATGGAGAGCTTGAATAGGAAATTTACATGAAACAACTTAAGGGTTATGTCATCTCTGGATAGACTTGTGAAATCCCTATATGGATTAAAACAAGCATCTAAATAGTTGAACGAAAATTTTGACAATGTAATGATGTAAAATGGAATCAAAATAAATGAATGTAACAAGTTCATCTATGTCAAAGATACTCTAAATGGATACATTTTGTTGTGCTTATATGTGGGTGACATGCTCATCATAGGTAGCGATAAACACATGATCAAACAAACCAAGAACTTTCTTAAAGGAGAGTTTGACATGAAAGACTTGGGACTAGCATATGTGAACTTAGGGATAAAAACATTTAGATACTCTGAAGGAATAGTCTTGTCACAAGAACATCACACAGGAAAGTACTTGATAGATTTAAGAACTATTCATGTGGGATAGCTAAAAGTCCGGAGGACCGAGGACCCTCATCTCAAGATGATGAAAAACTCAAGTAATGGGATATTACAATTGGAATATGCCTGAGTGATTGGGAGTCTTATGTATTTGAAAAATTGTACATGACCCTATTTAGCACACACTGTTAACGTATTGAGTCGTTACACAAACAATCCAGGACATAGTCATTGGAAAGGGATAACTAGAGTTTTGAAATATTTGAGACATACTCGAAGTTATGTACTGCACTATGGACAATATCCAGCTGTTCTGGAAGTTTATAGCGATGCTAACTGGATATCAAATTCAAAAAAGTCAAAATCCGCCAGTTGGTATGTATTTATGCTTAGTGGTGCAGATGTATCATGGAAATCCACAAAACAAACATTTTTTGCTAGATCCACAATAGAATCTGAGTTCATTGATTTAGATAAAGCAGTGAAATAAGCAGAATGGATTCATAACTTTATGGAGGATATTCCACTATAGGAAAAACCAGTGCTAGCATTCAGTGTACAAAGTGATAGTCAATTGGCTATGCTTTAAGCATTGAGTTCCATATACAATGGCAAATCTTGTCACATAAGAAGATGACACAAAACCATAAGGCAATTGATCTCAGCAAGTGTGATCTCATTATATTACATAAAATTGGCTGACAACCTAGCGGATCCATTTACTAAAGGTCTGCCACAAGATCAAGTCGTTAAATCATCTAGATGAATGAGTTTAAAGCCTATGATTACATATGATGCATGATGGTAACCCTACCTAAGTGTTTGGAGATCTCGAGAAATATGTTCAAGGGGCAAACGAAACCAAGTTGAATCAATGAAAGCACTTTGAGATTTCAATCTCTTTCAATTTCCTATGATGACACAAAAAGTGCTACATGTGCAAGTTAAGGTTAATTTTGGCTTTTAATGATTCCATAGCTTTGAAATAAAGTGGGGTATGACAAGATACCCTTTATGGTCAATAACCTTATGAGTGAGAAATGATGACGTTTGTAGGAGAATTAAAAGAGGTTGGATTTTCCAAGCTCACTCATGAATAACCAGGATGTTTAAGGCCAAAAATGAAAAAAGTTAGAGAATCAAGTTCTATGAGAACATAAAAATGTGTGATATTTATTGCCTAGATTTACATGAAATACCGGGTGGTTCAAGACATTATGTTCACTTATGTTCACTACATGGTCGAGTAAGTCCGATAACTATTCATTATGGGTAGTTCAAGACTAAGAAACACTACCATTCCAAATACAATTATTCTTTTTTCTTACTCTCAAAAGTATGTTTATCTAGAACACACATGTGTAATATGAGTCATTTCTATTCATGTGGGGGATTTTTGGAAAGAAAATTTACGAGCCAAGATTCCATTGGGCTCTGAACACCGTTTGCACCAGAATAAGGGAGCGTTGGCTTCATCTCTACGAGTATTATATTGTAGTTTACTCATACGTTAAATTCGAGTTCCGTTTAAATTAGACATGAGGGCTCAAAATTGATTGCTTAAAGAGTAATATTTTTGGTTTGTGGTATATTAGAAATAACACGTTGGAAATGGAAAGGAAATACGTCTAGTATAAAGGCTAGTATGAAAACACTATGAATATCAACTAGTAGTTTAGAAGACCTCGAATCAAGAACACCCGCTCTGGGTTCGGTTCAGATCAGGCCTCGGGTTCTCGGGTTCTCGGGAATGTCAGTTTGGGTAGGTAATTTTGGACTTTGATTTTTGAAATGGTTAACCCTCCTAATTGCAGAGGCATAAATCGCTCCTGGTCTTCCTCCCTATTCATTCCAGGGCGTGGAATCTTTCCTTCATAATTGAAGAGGCGTGGATTACTCCACGAATGGCTCCTAGCAATTAGTAGCCTTCTGCCTATAAAATGCTTCCTCTAGCCTCATTCTAAAACACACAATACAACATATCCTCTTCTCCTCTCCTTCCTCTGTTCTGTGTTCTTAGTGTTCGGTCATCGAGTCTGAGAGTAAAGCACCAAATTAGTTCGCGGGTTTCTGCTGCTGAGTTCTGCAGAGTAGGAAAGTGTAGCGGTTGCATCTTGGGATTCGAAATGTCATCGAACTGTCACACACTGCGGGATATTTTCATAATTAAAGACAGAGATCTTAATCTCACCTCTGCACTGATTCAAATATTTACTTTATTTGGTATAATTTTTCCGCTACCCTTTCATTTACTTAACTCTGTTATTTATTTTCATATTGATTGTAGTTAATTGAAATTTTGGTTCTTACATAGTTAAAGTCAACTTAATTATTAGTGTTTATATATAGAAAGTCAAGTAAAGAATGATCGTTGATTGGTAAAAGTTAATTATTTTTATCTATGTTTATTTATCGTTCCAATTTTATCGGATGTCCTCGGTGGGAAATCTGTGTTTATTTATGAAAAGTCGAGTAAGGGTTGATTGTTGATTAGTTAAAATGATGCCTTAAATGTTATAGTCTATATATAAAAGGTCAAGTAAGGGTTGACAGGTGATTATTTAAAGTAAACTTAGTATGTTAATATGTAATTTGGTTGCTTGTATGTAATCATTAAAAAAATGTCAACTTAGTTATTAATGTTTATATATAGAATACAAGTAAGGATTGATAGTAGCTATTAGTGTTTACATATACTAAGTCAAATAAGAGTTGGTTATTGATTAGTTATAGTTATGTTTTAGTTGTTAGTATCTATATGACCGTTGATTAGTGCATTATTATTCGTATTTATATACTCGTAAGGGTTGGATTTTTTATTAGATAAAGTTAACTTGTTTATTAGTGTGTTTATATATATAAAGTCAAGTAGAGGTTAACCGTTGATTAGTTAAAGTCAAACATTCTTATTCGTATTTATATATAGAATGTCAAGTAAAGGTTGATCGTTGATTACTTAAAGTCAACTTAGTAATTTGTATTTATTTATAGAAATTCAAGTAAGAGCTGGCCGATGATTAGTTAAAATCAACTTAGTTATGAGTGCTTATATAAAAAGAGTCAAGTAATGACTGACCGTTGAGTAGTTAAAGTAAAATTATTATTAGTATTTACATATAGAAAGTCAAGTAAGGGCTAACCATTGATTAATTAAACAAAAAGTAGGTTTTAATGTTTATATATCGAAAGTCAAGTCAGAACTTGTCATCGACTAGTTAAACTCAACTTAGTTAATAGTGTTTATAAATATAAAAGTCAAGTAAGAGTTGACCTTCATTAATTAAAGTCAAGTTAGTTATTAGTGTTTACAAACAGAAATTTTAGTAAGAGGTGAACGTTGATTAGTTACAGTCAAACATTTTTATTATTGTTTATTTATAGAAAGTCAAGTAATGGTTGACCGTTGATTAGTTAAAGTCAAACCTTTTTATTTGTATTTATTTATACTAAGTCAATTAAGGGTTGAATGTTGATTATTTAAAGTCAAACATTTTAATTCTTATTTACATATACTAAGTAAATTAACAATTAGCAATTTATTAGTTAAAGTCAAAAGTTTTTATTCGTATTATAAAGGTTGAACGTTGGTTAATTAAAGTCAAACTTTTTTATTCGTATTTATATATACTAAGTCAATTAAGAGATGAACGTTGATTAGTTAAAATCAAACATTTTTATTCATATTTATATATACTAATCCAAGTAAGGGTACACCGATGATTAGGTAAAGTCAAAAATTTATATTTAAAGTTTGAACGTTGATTAGTTAAAGTCAAACTTCTTTATTTGTATTTAAGTAAACGTTGACTGTTGATTATTTTAAGTCAAACTTTTTTATTCAAATATATATTAAGTCAATTATGTGTTGAACGTTGATTAATTAAAGATAAACCTTTTTATTCGTCTTTACATATACTGAGTTAAGTAAGAGTTGATCGTTGATTAGGTAAAATAAACCTAATTATTAGCTAAAGTAAAAAAACAACCATTTTGGATGTTTAAAAAATGAGTTTATTTTTTGCTCATCAAATTTGGGCGCAGCTGCACCTAAAACACGAAAATTCTTGCAAGAAAATTTTTAAACTGTTAGCAGGAACATTGACATTTTTAAAATTTTAACCACCAGTTCGGTCACTGACTTTTTGAAAACTGGTACTTGGTTATCACAGTTCCTCAAAACACCAATTCTAAAAAGAATAAAGACGGTGATAGATATTTTCAAGCACCGGTTTGGGCACCAGTGTTTTGTAAACCGATGTTCGGTTATCACTGGATTTCAAAAACACCGGTGCTATCACGAATTAAACTGGTGTCATTCCATCTTCGGAATCGGTTTTCAAAACTAGTGCCAATAAACCAATGCTAGAGGGGGGGTTTCGGTGATAGTGTAATTAGAAATCAACCCAGCAGTCACAGGAAAAATTACTAATTACTGCTTACTGGATGCTAAGTAATGTAACATGTAAACAAACAAATACAAATCTAATTGAAAATCAACCAACAGTCACACAATATTACTAACTTCAACAAACTGGATGCTAAGAAATACAACATTTAAATAATAAAAAGCTGTAAATCTAATTAAAAATCAAACTAGTAGTCACACACAGTATTACAAACTACTACATAGTGAAATTTAACTAATGCCACATGTAAGTTAAAAATACATATTATTGTAAAAAAACTGAATATAAAAATTTTAAAAAGGCAAAAAATTTACGTGTTACCCTCATCATCAACACACTGGACAAATTGTTTCTTCACACAATTGTGCTGCTTCTTGCTAACAGCAACCTCATTTCCACCTTGTAATTTCTCCACAACCAAATTTTTATTCCTTTCTAAAGTACAAAATTCTGTCACCCACTCTTCCTCCCACTAACTCTAACCAACTCATCTTTTTGTTCATCTATATTCTTCTTCTTTTTTCTTGTTTTGTCCATCAGACTTCTTCAACAACTTCTACTGTCCCATATGGAACCTTTTGTTTTACGATTCCTTCTTCTTTTTCATCTTAGCCTCATTTTCAACTTGTTCTTCAGGAACTACATCCTGAACCTCAACTTGATCAACATAATTTGCTTGTATCTTCATGAAATTCCTCATAAACATCTGATTTTTCTATACATCACAATTACCAAATGGGTCATCAAAACTTCTACCAATATCATCATCATCACCAACAACATCTGAGACACCAACATTACCAAAATCTTCCACCACAACATCCCGTGGCACTGTACCTAAAAAATTAAATTAAAAATTGATCAACACAATACTATAAGAAATGCAACATTTAATTAAATAAATGTAATATCTAAGTAAACAAATGCATAACATGAAATTTCAATAGAAAGACTTGAAGTTTTATTCCTTCATCAACAACATTATCAGGTTCAGGAACTTTGTCATGAACCTCACTCCAAGAATACCATTATGAGGTTCAGATACTTCAACCTAAACCTCATCTTGATCAATAATAGATCCATGAACTTCACATGGACCCCGATAACTTCAAAATTCTCATTTTCTCGACAAAGTCCCTCCTTGTTCTCATTTTAAGAAATTTATGGTTGAACATCATCCTCTTGCATGTCATCACATGAATGCTCATCATCCTCAACATTAACTTTATATGTATCAATATCACTAGCCGAAGTATTGGTGCTTTACCCAACTACATATACCGTGACTGTACCTACACAAAATCCAAAAGTAATTGATTAAAACATCATTCTAACATATACAATATTTAGGTAAATAAATATAGCATGTAGAATAAAAATACACATTAAAACAACTTACCACTATATTAAAGTAAACAAATACAACACCTGAAACATCCAAACTTTTTTTTGCAATCACCAACAACTTGTACAACACACAGTCATAGTTAGATAACTCATCTTCGCACTAACATCTGAAATGCTACTCAGCAATGAATCATAATTAAAATATTGAGATCCATAGTCGTCATCCCTCTTATTCCGAACAGTAACGTTTGACCTTCTTTTCCTAGGTTTAGGAAGAGGAGAACTCTTATAAACAGCTGGCAGAGCTGGAACCTTTGGAGTCTGACTCGCATATAGTCTAGCATACCGCTAAGAAAATTCAACAACTATACCTCACCCACAAAAAACATATATACATAATCAATAAACCAACAAAAAAATAAATTATGCAAATAAAACCTACCCTGAAAAACACATAATTCCTCTTATCATATTTTCTTGTGAGAGTACCTCTTCTTTTGGTAATTCGGAACCTTCAAAAACTATCTTAACAACAGGTTTGGATGGAGCTCCTACAAAAAGATGTAGAAACTAATTGCAAATAAATGTAACATATAACTACACAAATGCAATTCCTAATTCAATATAAAAAATACACAACAAACGGAAATCAAAAGTTAAGATAACAAATACACACTCAATATTAAAAAGTGCAATATATATAAATAAACAAATGCAATTCGTAAATCCAAATTAACAATCAACATCAAAATGAGAATAATAAGTCATCCTGAGTTCAACTAACAAGTAAACACTCAATACTAACATATGGAATATATAAGTACATAAATACAATTCAAAAATTGAAATAAACAATCAATAACAAAATGAGTATAATAAACCATTTGCAGTTCAACTAACAAGTACACATTTAATACTAACAAATACAACACTTTTTTAAATGGATACGGGGTATATATAGGCTCCCCATGCCTGGAATTAATGTAAAGAAGCATAGTATTTTACATTGGCCGTTACAAAAAGGAGGAATTTAAAAGAAGCTGTAGTCTAAACTAAATTCCTGCGAACGGGGTTGCCATTCGAAAGGCTGTACAGAAGAGATTCAAAACCTTTCCTTTTGAAAGACTTCTCATGCGTTTCCAACTATCCAAACCTCCACACCCCGTGTTAGTTTGGTGATGGCCAGGTATGAGAGAGATTGCTATCAAAAGGTCGTTAGCCTATTGTATGTCCTGACCTCACTGAGAAAGGAGATATTGCTTGAGATGTTTTATGTGTCCCTTGAAACCTCACTTTCTATCTTCCTTCATGCTGTGAATTTTCTCCGGCAATCATATTGTTATCGCACTTGATCAAAATGTTCTTCTGTACTGCTCCGTCCTAAATGTCTTCTGCCTGATCCATCGAAATCTTCTTCCGCTTGTACCTGTAATAAGAGAGAGATGGAGCAGATATCTTTTCCCAAAACTAACCAAAGTAGGGCAGCATGTCATACGTGCTTGTTTTATAAGCGTTTGATATAGACAAATAATATACTGAGTGCTCGTAAAAATTATGATTGAGTGCCCTAGACAGAGAATGAGGTGAGCTTGTAGCCTAAGGTGGATGATATGTTGATGTTCTAACTGTTGGAATGTCAAGGCTATCCATTCTAATTAATCCCTTACTTGTAGAATCGAGCTGCTCCCAGATTTCTGTCAGAGATATTCTTCTTGTGCCTTTATCTCTCAGCTTCATGTATGCAGATTTGACCGAGAACTCACCATTAGAAGTGTCCTCCCATACTAGTTTGTCCTCATGTAAAGTGTTTAGTTCAATTTCCTGCAGAAAGATTATAGTAATGGTAGCCAAGTGAGGCTCCAACAGTGGGATTAGTAAATATATGTTAGCTATAAAGTTAGGCAGAGAGATATTAGGGAAATGAATATGTAATATAGGCCAGGTGCAGAACAGGGCACCAGAACCCATCCAATTTCCATCCCAAAAGCTACATAATCCTTTCCCCGGAATGATCTTGGATTTTGAATTACAAATTTTAGTGACACAACATATTCTCCTCCATAAGAGGAAGTTTTTTGTAGAAATTGGTAAAGACCACAAGAATTTATCCAGATTCTACTATTTTCTAGCATTTTCCACCACAGTTTACAAGAAAAAGCATTTATGAACTGATGTAAAGGTCTAACTCCCAAACCATTCTCATCTTGTGGAAAACATAGTTTAAACCATGATCTCCATGTTCGTTTTTTAGTTAGATCATTACTACCCCAAAAGAATGCTGAAACCTTTTTCTGAATTTGGTTGATTACAGATTTAGAAGGGTTGGAAGTGGAGAAGATATGTACTGGCAGGGAAAAAATGCATGATTTAATTAGTACTAATCTACCAGCTTGAGTGAACCATCTATTTTTCCAGTTATGTAATCTCTTATCAATGGCTTCCAGTAGATCCATGTAGTGTGAGTTCCTGTTTTTACTTGAGAAAATATGCACCCCCAAATACTTGAAAGATTCACTTCCCTTTTTCATTCCCAAAATTGACCCGACCTGTCTATGTTGAGTGGTTGTTGCCTTATTTGAGATATGATAATCACTTTTATGGTAGTTAATTAATTGTCCCAAAGCAGTTTGATAGGCATCCAAAATCCTCCTAATAGACATTAAATTTCTTTTACCAGCCCTGAGAAAAATTGTTGTATCATCAGCATACATCAAGTGTGTAATTTTAAATGCATCCCCAGCTGCAAAGAAGTACTGTATTTTACCTGCCTGAAAGTACCTCATGATTTATCTTGAGAAAGCTTTTGTAATCACATTATATAAAAATGGAGACAATGGGTCTCCCTATTTGATTCCCTTTGTTGCTTTTAAAAAATGCATGGGGAGCTCCATTGAAGAGAACATAGAAAGTAGCAGCACTTATATTGGATAAAATTAATTTCACAAAATTGCCAAAGAAACCAAAGTGCAGAAGAAATGAATTTAAGAAACCCCAGGAGACCATATCAAAGGCCTTATGCATGTCAAGCTTTAGGATTAAGTTATGGTTGTTACATTTTTTATTTAGAAGCCTAAAACATTGCTGCATTTGAATGACATTATCTGAGATATCTCTATTTTTAATGAAAATGGATTGCTCCTCTGAGATAATTAAGTTCATTATAGGTTTTAGTCTATCCATTAGTAATTTAAAGAATATATTTTTAACAAAATTAGATAAACTAATAGGCCTATAATCTGCAAATGTTTGTGTACATTGTTTTTTTTTGGAATCAGTGTAATCCATGTCGCCGACATTGTCTGAGGGACCTTTTTTCTTGCAAGAAATTGATTTACAACAACCAACATATCATATTTGATGATTTTCCATGCAAGCCTATAGAACTTTGCTGGAAAACCATCAAGGCCAGGGGCTGAATCTTGGTTAGACTCAAAGACAACCCTTCTAATTTCTTCCAGATCTGAACTCTGTAGAAGGCTACTGTTAGTGTCCTCCTCTATAGTCTTAGGGATGCACTGAAGGAATTTTTTTTAAATATCCCCGAAGAATCATGGGTGGACTTAGCCAACAATGACTTAAAGAACTATACAGCTTCTACAGCAATTTCAGTTTGATCTGAAATCCATGAGTCATCCTATTTTTTTTATTTTAGTTATCAGTGTTTTGGAGTTTTTTTCTTTGTTAGCCATGTGAAAAAAATTTGAATTACAATCTCCCAATTTTAACCATTTAAGCTCTTATTTTTGTTACCAATAAATGGACTCCTCTTTTAGTGCTCTAAGTAAATAGGCCTTGTGTCTATTAATATTAATCATGTTCTATTCCGAATGAGCTCGAAGCAATTCAGATTCTGCCTCAGCCACATATTCCTCAGCCTTGGTGATATTGGCATGAATATCTCTGAAGGATACCTTATTCCACTCTCTTAATGCTCTTTTTAGTCTCTTAAGTTTGTAACTGAAGGCTTCCATTCCATTATAGGGGCATGATTGATTCCAGCTACTGTGAATGAGGTTTCGAATATCCATTTCTCTATTTAACCACATAGGTTGAAACCTGAATGGCTTAGGGACTGAGATTGCTGAGGATTGTATACTTAACATCAACGGAGAATGATCTGATAAGACCCTATTTAAGACCTGAATTGAAGAATTAGGAAACATGATGCTCTAGTTCATGCAGCACAAGGCCATATCTAATCTCTTATACACCCTACCCTCATTCCTATTATTTTTCCATGTGAAGAGAGGTCCTACAGTGTTAATATGCATTGAACTAAGGTTGTCTATTAGTTCGTTGAAATCCTATATACTTCGTCTATTAGGAATGTTATTTCCTTTGTACTTAGACTGTGATGTGATCACATTGAAATTCCCTATTATCAGTTTTGGTAGGTTAGGTAAAGTAGTCAGGTCATTCCACAATACCTTCCTAAAATCCCTATTTTTTTTTTGCATAAACAAAAACAGCAAGCCAGGGGTTAAGATTATTATTGTCATGTATCTTCATAGCTAAACATTGAGTATATGGAGCATGAAAAGACATGTTGATAGAATTATTCCACATAAGCCATATTGTTTTATTATCAGCAGCAAAATTATTGTTGAGTCCCAACTTTCTTGGCAACATGGTGATGTCATTATTACTATGCATTGGTTCTAACAGGAAGATCATGGTTAATTTATGCCTACTTATTAGTGATTTAATTCTATGAATGGATTTGTTATAACCCCTACTATTCCAGATTAAAAAATTAGCTATGATTGTGTGTTTGATCATTAAAACTTCGTGTTATGCCTATTAGATGATCTTAAGATCATATTCAAACCTGAGAAGTAGCTTTTTTGCTTTCTTACCTCGCTGAATTTCCTGTTCAGGATTAGAACAAGCATAGAAAGAAGATTGTATGTTACCTGAAGCCGGCAATTTGTATGTTGGAGAATTTCTGGTGGAAGATATGGAGTTATACCCAAGTTCCTTGAGAGATCCGGAGGATAATTCTTCATCGTCTGAGTTTTGATCCTGCGAAACCTTATCCTGTAACTTTTCATCTTGGAAATCCTGAAGTATTGCAAAACTGTTACTAGTGAGAATAGGCTTGTCATAAGGAACAATAGCCAAAACAGTAGGACTAAGACAATTAGGGACTAGAGATGTATCAATGAAGAGGTCATCTTTATAAAAGATGCATGTGACTATGTCTGATATGTTTGCAATCAGGGAGGCCTCCTCTGGTGAGATGCTGTGGGATGTGGTTTGAGATGGGACCATGATGGCTGTGAGTGGCATCTGTTGCTCCATCTGTCTAGGAGATTTGTAGGAGGCCTGCTCCATAGTCTTCTTGTAAAGTGAAAATATCTGATAATAATTATTTATATAGTAAGTAATATTATTAACATATTTTAAAATTTTAAAACATATATATTATTTTTAATTTATACATTTCTAAATATTAGAACTTATTGTTTGTGAAAATTGAATAAAATGTAGTGGATTTGTTGGTTAAATGATTTCCTTAAGTTAAAGAGATCTCCCGATTCAACTCCCCACAGCAACATTTTTTCATCCCTGCCAAGTGCTAAAGTTGTTTTTAAAATTGCACATAAAACCATAGGTAAATAGGAGTATATCTTTTATATTAAAATTGCACATAAACCCTTGGGTTAACGTAGTAATATATCTTTTATATTAAAATTGCACATAAAATCTTGGGTTCGTTGGAGTATATCTTTTTATAAAATATTTTTTCATTCCTCCCAACTGCTTAAGTTGTTTTTAAAATTGCACATAAAACCTTGGGTACATAGGAGTATATCTTTTATATTAAAAATGCACATAAAACCTTGGGTTAACGTAGGAATATATCTTTTATATTAAAATTGCACATAAAACTTTGGGTTCGTAGGAGTATATCTTTTTTATAAAATATTTTTTCATACCTCCCAAATGCTTAAGTGATTTTTAAAATTTCACATAAAATCTTGGTTTCATAGGAGTATATCTTTTATAATAAAATTGCACATAAAACCTTTGGTTCGTAGGAATATATATTTCATATTAAATTGCACATAAAACCTTGGGTTCGTAGGAGTATATCTTTTTATAAAATATTTTTTCATTCCTCCCAACTGATTAAGTGGTTTTTAAAATTGCACATAAAACCTTGGTTTCATAGGAGTATATCTTTTATATTAAAATTGCACATAAAACCTTGGGTTCGTAGGAAGGTATCTTTTATATTAAAATTGCACATAAAACCTTGGGTTCATAGGATTATATTTTTCATAAAACGTTTACATTTCGTGAATTAGATAAAATCAAAATTTTCAAATATTTATATCAATAAAAAATTCTTAAATAAATATAAGTATAATTATTGTTAAAGATAGGTAACAATAAACATATATCATAATAATTATTTACATAATAATATTATTAACATATTCAATAATTTTATTAATGTTTTGTTATCTAATTTTAATATAGTATTTTTTTTAAATGCATTGCGAACTGTCTAACGTGAATATATATAATATAATATATTTGTATACATTCACAAATTAAAAACATAGACTTAATATTTTAAATAATAACTAATATAATTAATTCAAATATAAATATAACCTGGAAGTTTGGAGTTTTATGAGTTATGATTAAAAAAATTGAAAAAATATCTAAATACAAATTATTCTATTTTGTTAGTACATAACATAATCTTTAAGCGATAATGCCTATGCATTATGCTTACACATATACCAGATTTTTTAATAAGAGAAGCAGTTTTCTTTTTTATTTTCAAGGATCAAAAATATACATTAAAAAATTGACTACATAAAATATAATATGTACATGTATAAGAGATTAGTTCATCGAGAAATTTTTCAGAAAAGTAATATATTAAAAAATTATTCATTTTCATTATAATGACATGTTTTCTATATTAATCTGATTAAGATCTGAATTAAATATATCGAAATCCGACCAAACTCGACCAAAAAGAGGATGTACCCAAAAATACCAAAATCAAACTGACACAAACCAAACCCGAGCCGAATCCGATTTAAAAAAACGTATACCCGAACTGTACTTGAAACTGAAACAACCAAACCCGATTCAAAAAATTTATACCTAAATTTACCAGAAATCGAAACAACCTAAACCAAACCCGATCCGATCTAATAATTTCAAAACTATCGAATGACACCCAAACCCGAACACACTCGATCAAGACCAGACACGCGAACACAAAACAATCTACCTAATCATTCCTAAACCAATTGGGTCTCACCCGGACCCGACCAAAAGGACCCGTGTTCCAGGTCTAGAGTTAACGTTTTACTAATCATCAAGATCTACAGAAGAAACACTGGCCTGAGAGATACGACCGTCGATAAAACTGAGCTTACATTTTGCCTTGAGCGTTCTTTATCGAGGTGGTTCATTCTTGATAATTGCCGCCCTTGATAACAACCGGACATAGAAACAAACCCAGATGATCAGAAGGATGAATGCAGAATGGAGACATTTGATCAAAAGGGCACAGAAGAGGCTGAGAGCCGACGTCATCGCCGACCAGCGGTGGAGGAGGCAGCGACGGGATGGAGATATGTGTTATATTGTGTTCTTATTTTGTGAGATTATTGTGATTTTATTAAGATATAATTTGCACTTTAGGTGTTTTTGGTGCAGGAATTCATGGATTGTGGAGAATTTGAGAGGGAGCTGTACATTGTACTTTTTCCCCTTAAACAATGATTTTTTCCCACTGGATTTTCCAGGTTACAATTTTTAATGAGTCGATGTGCTCCAATAGAAAATATTCTTATTTTATAAGACATTATTTCAGAGATGAAGGAAAAGAGACAAAAGTAATATAGTTGAAATTTTGGGGTGAAAAGTTAATTTTTGAAGAAATATGAATTTGAAGAAAATAAATATTTTCACTTTCCATACTAATAAAAATTGTATTATATCTTTCCAATTTAAATTCTTTAATTTTAGGAATTACTTATGAGTTCGTCTCTGAGAGACGATCTTTCCATAAGTCATAGAAAGACCAAGGTTTTTAAGTGTAAATTAGAAGAAATGAAGATAAAATTTTCGGGTTGCATGAACCGGGTTATAAACTTTATAACTACTATACATTGCATAATAAAATTTTAATATTGCAACAAAGACCTGTTACCTTTTATTATTCTAATTAAACTCTGTCTTTCCATAAAGGTATGGAAAGACCGTCTTTCCCAAAATTTTGTCATTACTTATTTAGTAAATTAGAGTTAGAATAGAATTTAATATATTTTATTCCCTTTCTTCCGCCTACAGAATCCGATCTAGACTTCAAGTCGGTTTTTCTATAATTTCGGCTGAAACACATGTATATAAATACATGTACTGGGCATAATTATTTTGTTTTAATGAGATTGTGCGCAACAATGCAGCATAGGTGTGGTACAAACCAATTTCATGGTTTATTTAGTTGATTCCGTTAGTTAATATATTATTATAATTATGTTTCGTTTTTATATGACCTATTTGTTTATAATTATTATGAGTAGCTAATTTATATATCATTCTGAAATAACAAGTATTAGTTTATGAATCGTGAGATATAATTGTTTAATAATTGTTCTTATGTGTACTTGATTGTTCTTTGTTTAATTTATTCTTGATATATTTAAACCTAATCAACTTGAATATTATTGGGATAATGCTATCTAATTTTACCAATACGTAATCGTTGGAAAGGGTTAGTGAGTAGCGAGTTCTTATAAAAAACAGTTAACTAGCTAAAACTGTAATAGCAAGATAGGGAACAATTAAGTGTGCATTACTATTTTCTTTTACTTTGGTAAATGCTATATCAGGTTCTTTTCATTATTAATGCTATCGAGGTGTGCATCTGGTTTAGCGAATACTTTCCGGGGGCATCTTGGTACGTAAGAGAAATAATTAATTAATTATAATTGGTCAATTGTCGACAAAGTGAGAAAGAATTAGAAGGGTTAAGCCTACCTACTTTCCTATAACTTATAGATACGTAAGGATTAATTCATCATTGCGCCTATGATCGATGTTTAACTAATGTGAGTTATTCCAAGCCGATTACATACATCATATATTTTCTAGATTTTATATTGTTAGTTTACATTTTTATTTTATATTTTGTAATATTTAGTTTGCTTTATTAGTTGTTAGATTAAATCTTGAAAATTAAGGCGTGGTGGTTACACCAAAATTCTCTATATCAGTAGGAATTATTTATAGTTATTGCTCTGTTTCTCGTGGGATCAACTCTGCTTACTACTGTGCTAATTTATCAATAGAGTTTGCAGATTATTTTGGTTAGTGAAACGACGTTCACCAAATGGGAGTCACGCCGGCGGTGAGAGGTTGACCGGGGGGTTTACCGTACTCTCCAAGTCGCTCATGGTGCGACGGCGGCAGCGGAAGTAATACAACGGCAGAGGTTTTGATCAGAAAAAATAGATTTTAGATAGTAGGCTCTGATACCATAAACAAGGAAGATTGAGATATTTTTGGAATAATGATCTAATCGTATATTCACAAGAGAATGGGTAATTTATACCCAAATGTACATGACGTAACTAAGGTAACTACGTAACCTATTACAACACAAACTCTATTAAAACCTTTTTCTACTTGAATTTTCTTTTTCCCATCTCCTCATGGTCATGGGGAGATGGGGAAACTGTATTTTTTCAATTAATATTTTGTTGAATAAGTATGGATTTTTATCCATGCATCGTTATTGTTCTTTGACTTGATAGATTAGATTGTTGTGTTCATGATGATCACTCAATTTAATTGTTCATAACTTTTTATTTTTTTCAATCTGATTTTACAGATCGTATTTCTCTCTAAAAAGGAGTCCTATTCTCGATTTGTGTTTTTCAAGATGTTTCCAGTTTGTACAACATAGATCGTGTTTTGGATAAGTAGCGTTACAATTGTTGAAAATCCCTGCATGGCATAGTGATATTGATGAGTGGTACGCTCCTCTCTGCCAAGTGCTCAAGATTTTTGTGAGAAGCGAGTTAATATCCCTGAGGACGATGTTATAGATTTATTGGATCGCTACTCTGTAATAGTACAGACATTTAGTCTGGTTAGCATGTAATTTAGATATCATTGCAATAGATTAGTTATTTCTAGAGGATAGTTAGAATGGATGTTAATTTCACTCATTGTAAAATCGCCGTTGGGCATTTTTTCCTCCATCGTTGAATGATTATTTTTAAAAAAAAAACTCTTCAAAAAAAAGGTACATATAAATGGAGATTAACTTTCACACTTATATTTTAAAAATATTTTTAAAAACTTTTCAATGGGAGACTTGAATTGGAACTCAACCTACAAATTTTGTTTACTTATATATAAAATCTAGTGGTCGGAAACATAGCTTTCTGTTGAGTAGGAAAAGTAATTTGCAAAATAACAAAGTTAAACGTCCCTATCCCTCTTTTGCTTTAAATTCATTCATGCCTCCAGTCTTGTGTTTGTGCAGATATGCCACTGAGTATTTTTAACGTGCATTCGTACCCATAGATTAGTTGTGTCATGTTAACTCATACCCCTCCTACCTGAATCCGGCCAGTTCCAACCGTTGACTGACTTGAAATTACTGAAATGTCTTTTGGGCCAAACTCTAAAACTGAATGGACAAGATTGCCCGGCCCATAAGTCCCGCCTCCATCTCCATCCGTCTGTCACCACCTCCGCCGCCGCATAGCCACCTACGTTACCAATCCTCCACCCCCACCTCCTCCTCTGCCCCCACTTCCACCTCCACCGCTCCACCACCACCTCCACTACCACCTTCACCACCTCTTCCTCCACCTTCGTCACCCCACCACCTAACCCCAACCACCATAAACCCACCACCACCGTTGCCGCCACCAATTCACCACACACCTACCACCACGGCCCCGTTAAAACCCTCCACCACCGTCATCTGCCCTTCCTATCAAAAACCCCATATTTCAGCACATCAAATCGGCAAAACATTACCGACACAAGCAACATCCCACCACTGGCCCGACACTATCTTGTCACAGCCACGACGTTACCGATCTTGTCACCCACGAAATCGAAATGAGTTTTTGCAATTCGGAAAGAAGAGCAAAAATAGTTGTCGTAGGTACCAGAGAGGTAGCCGATTGTGACGGATACGCCGGTGATGGTGGTGAGGCGGAGGTAGGCGAGGAAGTTGAAATTTTAGAAAGGTTTTGTGAACAAAGGGTTCAAATCATTGGATTCAGGAAGAATGAGATGGAGGTGGCGGAGAAGAGATTTCTTTTTTTTGCTTAAAGGGCAAAATAGTTGTTTTTATTGAATCCAGCAATGATCGAAATTGACCAATTTTTCAGACCACAACAGGGGTACGAATTCAATTAAAAAACTCTGAGGTATATCTTCACAAACACAAGAACCGAGGGCATAAATACACTTTTTCTTTATAAAATCTTTTTTTAAATTTAAAACTCACCAACGGTGAAGAGGATATTTATTAGGTTCCCCAGACCCTAGATAAAGCTTATTACATTGTTTTCTAAAAAACATTTACCTTTCCTACAAATTGAATCAGGTACTAACTAGAATTAGACATATCAAGTACCAAGTCTAAACTCCTATTCATTTTGCCTCCACCCATGTTAGCAAAAGAAAAGGCCAAAATCCCCATTACGAGGTCTAGTTCGGCCTTCCACTTTGTTACCTCCACGCCCCATGTTGACAAGAAGAGTTGGCCTTGCGAGCTAGCCCCTTGCACACTAATCACCCAATATTAATGTACTTGAATAATTTGAAGCTCATTGTAAGCTAAGTGATGAAATCAGAATCCAATCCTTGCTATCTCTGCCTTGTGTTAGACCAGTTCTGTAGCTCTAAAGGAGCTCAGAATTTCAGATAATCCAATGCTTAATAAATTCAGCTTCATTGCTAAACCAGACTCCAAGTCCTTTGATAAAATAGCCTTTCCTTTCATGCACCGTCTTAATCTCCCTTCAACCTTTGTACATGTCATCTAAGTGGCTGAAAACCTGTTACTACTAATTGGTTGGGCCAAAAGATTCCCATTTTTTGGATGATATGTTACCTGAAAAATGGACAAAGAGAAGCGAGCCACAGTGAATAGTTCTAAGGACATATATTGGATGGTATAGAAGTTGCATCCATCCATTAATGTTCCTCTGAACTGAGGAGACAGTTTAGAAAAACAAGGTTCAATAGTTAATTGAGTAATTAAGGTGAGTAGGAAATGTAGTTTTATATAAAATCGAGTGGTCGGAAACATAGCTTTATGTTGAGTAGGAAATGTAGTTTGCAAAATAACAAAGTTAAACGTCCCCCTCTTTCTCTCTCTCTCTTTTGTTTTAGACGGGATTATTGCTTCACCTATATATACATCATAAACCCCTTGAAGAAACAAAAGGTATCAACCGAAGTTAGAATCCATCATCTTAAGTAAACTTGAAAAACTGGTTTTACCGTTTTAGCCGATTTAATCCTTAAGCCTATGTTCCAACGTAGGTTAACCTAACCAAGTA
>JAULKM010120624.1:0-21066 GCA_032355605.1 Rubia tinctorum | reverse complement strand
CTATCTAAGTGCGGAACAGAATAGAGTTTACAGAGAGAGACACTTTATATGCTGTCTCCACTAAACCCTAACAAACTAGGCCAAAACGCAATTCGGCAAAAATCAACAGCAGTCCAATAAAGAGACAAGCTATACACGGGAGACGAATTCACTATAATAGGTAGCGAGACCCCCGTTTAACCCGGGGGCGTCTGCCCCCCCGGACCCCCAGGCCAGGGTCGCAGAAGCGGCTATTATAGTATTCAAGGCATACCAACAGAGTGGATGAAATTGAAAGTAGAAAATACAAAGTAAAATGAGTGGATGAAATTGAAGAAATCTTGCAAAAAATGGAAAGAGTGTCAAATAAAAGAAAACGTCCATTTATAGTAAGTGTATCATAAATGACAAAACAGTGAGAGTATGAAGGAAAATTGAATAAAGTCATATCTCAATATAAAATACGAAAAAATTTAAAGGTTTCAAGAGACGGACTCTCTAAAGGCAAAGTTTTGGGGAAAATGGTATTTTCATATGCATATGAAAAGATGAGACTGAATTAAAATTATTGAAAATAAAAAAAATTAGTTGCAATATTTAAAATTTATTATGCAACGTTTAGTAGTTATAATTTTATGACCCGATTAATGCAACTCAAAAAATTTACTTTAATTTCTTCTAATTTGCATTTTAAACTTTGATTTTTCCATAATTGATAAAAAACTGTCTTTCCCAAAACTTTGTCATTCTAAAAAGTGTTTTAAAAAATAGATTTCTTTTGAAAAAAAATTAAATAGAATAGCGGGTGTACCCACTAATTTTGGCCTGGAAAGATGATGCTACAAGAAGCATGTGAAAGGTCAAAGACTCGTGCCCATTGTCAAGAAAGAAAAGAAAAAGAAAAAGAAAAAGAAAAGAAAAAGTTAAGTTGATGGAAAAATTTAAAAAGTTAATTGGGTCTTCTAACTAGTTGATTTATTGAATTAATACATATAAATTGCCATTTACAAATCATCTACAAATATGGAAAAGAAAAAAAATTGAAAGATGGATGTTTTCATATATGACATGACATGATATAGTGCCACAATAAAAAAGACAAGATATAAGTATTTTATGTAGTACGTAACATGTTCATTGTGTATTGCTAACGTTAATATTTCTATACGTAAATTTCGGAAATCAATAAACAATTTGATGAAAATTCAGGGAATAAAATTGCGGTTCCCAATAAAATTGTTAGTAATTCAACATGACATTATGGAAAGTAAATGTAATTAATAATCAACAAAAACGAATAGATTGATGCAATCTACATTTTTTTTTTACCTTCGATTCATTTAATAAAAAAAAGTAACAATAATTTTTCATCATTGAAAAATGAGTCCGTTTCTTGAAAGACGGTATTTTCATAAGTCATGAAAAAAACAATGTTTAAAGTGTAAATTAGAAGAAACGAAGATAAAATTTTCGGGTTGCATGAATAGAGTTATAAACTTTATAACTACTAAACGTTACATAATTAATTTTTAATATTGCAACTAAAACTTTTTACCTTTTATTATTATATTTAAACCCCGCATTTTTATAAACCTATGAAAATACAGTGTTTCCCAATACTTTGCCTTGAAAAATACTTAAAATTCCATTTACTTTACATTTGAATCATTGAATATGTGGGGGAAATGGATGTGGGGTGAGAGACTAATCACATTATGATAAGTGTTAGATGTGATGAGGTGGAAAAGAATTTCGAATTATGAATTATTTTCTTCCCCCAATTTAGCTCCACCTCATTACATCTAACACTAGTGATAATGTGATTAGTCCCCCACCCCACATATATTTTCCCCCCACATAATGTTTTTTGAAAATAAAAGTCCTATTAGAATGCTAAAAAGTGTCCAATAAGTCTTTATTGAGATGCTTATATTCATATGATGCTTCTAGAATGTCCTCTTATTGCGAGTTCATATAGATTCCGAGTCGCTATATTAAGTGATTTTATGGAAAAGATATATGGTTGTTTTTATGTGTTCTATTATATTAGGTTACTTTTTAATGTCTTAATTACATATGTATTAGTACGTTTAATTTATAAGTATTCTAATATACATATATTTGGACACTTATATATGTCCCGATAGTTTTAATATTGGATCTCTTTGTAATATCCTAATTATATACACATTGAAACACTTTTAATATGTGTCACACGATATTAAAAATTTTTAATTCTATAAGCTTTAAGAGTGTTTGTTAAAAAAATGTATCTATATAAATGCCCTAATAGATTTTTTCCAGTGTATGTTTGTTCACTTGATGCATTAAATAAGATATAAGATTTATGAGTAGATTGGATAAATTATGGGTGGTTCTATTTACACCCCTTTGATTCTATTTACACTCCTATTTAATAGGTGTGTAAGTTTTATGACAAGATTTATGACAAGCTTTACTACTTTTTACTACTACGAGCTTGTTTACACCCCTATTTTCACTAGGGTGAGAGTGTAAATAGCAACTCCCTAAATTATTGGATACATTTGTGGGTCGTGCTTCAATGATAAAATGATATTAAATGGTGCGGCTACCACTACGTACCCATTAACATATCTACAATGTAGTTGATCCACTGTAAATACTTTTTCATGTTAATTTGTGTCAATTTCATCAAAATGCAAGGGAAAAATGCAATTGAGTATAAATTGAACTTTTAATTCTTTCCAATTACTCCCTCCATCCAGGTTAAACTACACATTTTTTAAATTTTGAGTTGTACTAGACTAAATTGCACAAGATCAACTTTTATCAATTTCAACCCATTTGACTACGTGTAAAGAGATGAAAATGCCCCTAGACCACTACTTATTTACAACCTTATTGACTTATTAATTAAGGAGAAATTCCCTCCATTTACACGTGGAGACATATGAGAGGGAGGCGTGTGAATTAATTTTAATCTCCCCTATGCGTCTGACACTATCACATAGGGTTGTCTTTCACTCTTCCCATTGCTCCATTATTACTCTCAATGATCCACTTTCCCCACCTGAAAGCTTTTACTCTCTCAACTCTCTCACTCATTTCTCTCATCAATTCTCCAACTCTCCTCTCCATTCTCTCCCAATCCATCAAACCCTAGCCGCTTCTCTCTTTGTTTCGCTGTGTTTTTCCACTGTATTTGCCTCTATTTATGTTTTTCTTGCTGTTGAATCGTAGTTTGTGATTGTTATTTTCATGTTCATCACAATTTTGTCTTCGTCGATTAGGGTTTCTGTGTTTTTTTTGGGGATTTTCAAAAAATTTGAACAAGTTTTTCGGATATGTGTTTATAGCACATCATCTAGGCCCCGGGTTAGGGTTTTGATCGATAAATTTGGGGTTTTAGTTGAAATTGGGGGTTTTAGTCTAAATTGTGGGTTCTTGTATGCTAGGTTTACCATTTGACTCACATTTTTTTGTTGTCCAGTCCGATTGAGTTCCTAGTGTTCATCTCTGAGCTATTTCCTGCACATGTTCTCTTCATTTTTAGTACTGTTGTGTTATCCGGTCAATGTTCATGTTTAATGTGTGAAATATCTCTTGCATGTTCATACCTAAATTATATTTGTAACTTGCTTTTTCATTTTCTTCCTTTTTCTTTTGATTATATATCAAATCATGTTAATGTTGGATTTTTAGAGTAGAACTCGTGTTAAAAAGGTAGGAAATCTATTTTTAGTTTGTATTTCTGCCATGTATTCAACATGTTCTTCATCACTGACATTGTGTATTGACGTGTTTTGCTCCATTAGATTAATGCATGTGATGTTTTGTACTAGATCTGATGGTCTTACGCATTTTTTGGACTCCCAGAACTGATATTGTTTTGAAATCCCAGAATTTGTGTTTTTTTGTTGTCTAATCTTATTCTTTTTAGTATAACACGTATTTCTTCAAACCTAAACTAAAACTAAACTGGTTGGTTCACCTTTACTTGTTCAAACTGTTGTTCTTTACTTGTCTAAAATAGTTGGTTATTGTTGTTTCCTTACCCCTGCCTTGAACCAAAACCTGAGCTTGTTCTTGCTGTTTAGTTACCCCTACCTGGAACCTTGGTCTCTGGAACCCTCATGGCTCACCCTGATAGGGCGTTAGCTGGGCATGAAACATCTTCTCCCACCCTCCCTTGAATGAACCCGAAAGTGAGTTTAATTCACACCCACTAGAGCCTTATAATTATGATTCAAATAGCAGTTAGGATACGCCCATTGCCACACATTTCAGCCCTATTAATTTCTCCCCCTCCCCCTTCTGACTCTATATCACAGCCCCCTAAACTAGAACCCCGAACTGAATCACGGCCCCCTGACTGAATCACAGCCCCTGACTAAACCCAAATAAAATTATGATTTAGGTTTCGACCTTCATCCTCCAGTATCTTTTAAGGGTAATGAGTACCCTAAATATCGTGAGCTAGTTTTTTTGAAACCGAGGCATACCTATATCTTGGTTCATGGCCAAAACGTGAACCCCCTTTGGAAGATAAACCCTGAATGAAAAAAAGTTGCTTTTTCCAGTGTATGTCGTGAGTGATATGCTATGTATGAAAAGGCTCTGAAGAATGGTTGTGGGCCACGGTCTCAGCCTTCTAATGAAAAATAGAATCACTGCTATCAGGTTGTATTTATCACTGCTATTTGTTCTTTATTTATTTTTTTGATGTTAACATTAAGCTAACTTTGTGCCTTTTGATGTGCAGGATTCTGGAGTTTGTTGCTAAGGCAGCAACTATGTTTGATACTGAATATTTAAATATGCATCCTTGCTTATGTGTCTTTAATTTGCACATAACATGGCTTGGTATGTTTTTGATATAGGGTTGTAAATTGAGCAATACCATGTGATTTTGTTTCATGCATCATAGCATGCATGTCAAATATGTGTTGTGTATGTGATGCTTTACTCTTATTGATGATGAAGTTGTGATGAATGAATACTACAAGCAACTATGCTTATTAGTCTATTAACTGATCTGAAACTTAGCGGGGCATGATTGTGTTTAGAAACAATGCCGAAATTATTTGTGTTTGTGATCCTACCTAGTTGACAGCCACCTCTGATGACACCTGTTTAATTAAGCACTTAAGCGGCAACTATGTTTTGTTAAAAACATTAGGATGACAACCTAAGATGTTTGTCCCTAGTTTGTTATTGTTGATTGTGTGTGCCTGACCTGCCGTTGTTTGACAGCCACCTCTTGTTTTTTCCTCACATCATTCTTAGTCTTTTAAATAAAGCTTATACACTTCACATTCAAAAAGGATTTCAACCATCACAGCTTTTACAAGGTTGCCCTATAAACATACATTCATAAAAATACATTGTGTGTTTACCCTAGAACTAATTCTAGAAGCACAACCCTACAAAAATAAGATGATTCTTCCTTCATTGAGCTAGTTCTATACCTAGGATCAGATCCCTAACATTCCCAGTCCTTTCAATCCCGATCATATATTGTAAACAACTCCTTACTAGCTCATAATTCACAATGATGTTGTGTGGAAGCATTCCTAACCTCCTTAGACGATCTTTTCCCATTTGTGGCAGTTTGAATTCATTCCTACCCCTGCAATTCATGATTTCTACCATGACATTTTGTAAACTGAGAAAAATCTTGTCTATTACTTTAGGGTACTCTATTTCAAAAACATTATTTATAGCACTTGGTAAACCTTTGTAGGGTTGTACTAGGGTTTTGGTATTGCAAATTTTGTATTGAGGAAAAAAACCTAAGTACAGAATGTTTAGGTCGGGTGATTTGGTAGGTTACCACACTAATTAGATATGAAACTCGTCTGAGGGGGTTGTAGCTAAAAATTCGGGGTCATTAGCATAAATATGAGATGGGGCATTGTCATGTTGTATCCAAATCTGTTTACTTGACCAAGGTAGCCATTTAGCTTTAATGGCTAGTATGAGTTCATAAATCAGTTTACATCTAATGACTTCTCCATTGATTGACTGAATGGGTGTTAGAACCAAGGTACCCTTAGGCCATTTACTGTTGTGTACTTTGCTGCTATGCACTCCATATATGGAAAAACCCTATTTCCCATCAAACATGCCATTACCATCTAGATCAAATACTGGTATACAAATAGCACATAAAAACATTAGCTTTGGAATGTAATGCTTGCTTTGAGAAATTCTGTATGGTTCAGGTTTATTAGGGGCTAGAATAAACCTGGTTGTTTCCTCTGTGAGATATAACCACTTCTCGTCTATGTGGATGACATTGTGCATGTCCTTGAATATCATGTTGCATTCCAGCATGGTTATGCACCATTCCAACCTTAATTCTTTGCATGCTTGTGTCAAACATGGATGGACATCGTTACTGTGGCTCCAGATTTCTTTGTTTGATATTGCTTTTTAAACTGTGCTCTTACCCACGTGTAAATCTGCTACAGTGCTTCTGCAGGTTTGCCTATCTTTCAATGACAGCGCCATTAAGGCCTCGAGGTCGATTGGCTTCTTGTTACGGCCACACTGCTCGTGTCTTCTTGAACAGGCATTCACTGGTTGACCACTGGTCAGTTGTTGCCTCACTCGTGCCTAGATGGTGCTAATGGGTCTTATTGACACAGACCACCTTTTTGCTACCTCAACACGCAAATGGTGTTTTATTTACCAATTTTTTTATGTTTTGGATAAGGAAATGGGAAACCTTCTGCCACTACTCATATGTCAAATTTCTGCCCACCATTCAGGGATGAAAAGTGAAATGAAGAAGAGGGTTTAGATCTTGGCCAGTTCTTCAAGAATTGGCCAAAATTTTTATGAGAGAATTTTTGTGGGTTTAATAGGATTAGTAGTGGTTGCTGTAATAAATGATGTAATTATAGCTAAAGGTGTAAAATTTGAACAACAATGAACAATTCTGAAAAAGTTGTAATTTGGCTCCAAAATTGAAATTTTTGGAGCCAATGATTAGTTTTGGTGGGAAATTTTAATCATAGATTTCTTTTTAAAACAAGTTTACTTCATTTTCCATTGCACTATTTACGCTGTACTTTTAGTCACTTTTTCAGAGTTGAAATCAACATCTTTCAATCATTTCAGTCCCTTTTTTACTATTCCTTTTTGCAGCCAAAGTTTCTCTTTTTGCAAAATAACTTGGGACCAAGGGAGTATCAAAATACTACTTGTTTTGATATTCAAAAGTCAAAGTAGAGAAAAAAATGTAAATAAATAAAGAGTCAATGAAATTTAAAATGAATAGATTATTTTTTACGTTTTATTATCCTTTTTTCATGCCACTTGTGACAGATTTTTCCTACAATGCTGCATGCAATAAAACACGTCAAACATACAAAATTGACATTCTTCCAGTTTTTTGTATATAAGAGAGAATTTGGTATTGTGTTTGAGATATCAAAGTTGATCAGGAGAAAAAATGATAGAAATTAAGGTAAAGAAGTAAAATCGAAAGGATTTTGGAGGTACACTTCCAGTTGAGGTGTACGTTCAAGAACTAGCTTCATGTGCTAAACTGCAAAAAGTCCCAAATTGATACGGTGGACCTGAAATTAGCCCTAAAGATGTTTCAATTGATCAATCTTGGAGATCCAAATCATTGATATGGACAATCTTGGGTGTGAATTTGAAATGGCCAAACTTCATGGTGCTTGTGAAGATTGGGGATTTTTCAGGTATTTTTTATTTAAAAAAAAATCTATTTAAAGGGTTTCATATGATCCAGAAAATATTTTATAAGAAAATGGCCAATATTTCAAAAGATCTTCAAGAGCCTTATCATATTGATAGTTGCTAATCTTGGGGTGGATGCAGAAGAACTTGTTGGCATGTGATAATACTCCAATGAGTTAGGACTTGGTCCATTATAGAGGTGGTTTGTTGGTTAAGCCCAACTTCATTAAGAGTAGTCACGGTCAATGTCGACGGTTATAATGGAGACAATTATGTTGAGAGTTAGTGTTTTGGTTACACCTAATTATTGCTAGAATTTTGGATATATATATATATATATCAAGGTACGTCAATGGTTATGATTCATTCGCTATTTTCACCAGAACACTCTTATTGATTTAAGTAACAGAGAGTCTTCCCCTGAGATCTCCTAGGGCTTGTTTTTGCATATCATGACCAAGGACTTGGAGACATGGCTCGATCGGATTTCTGATGCATCAATTTGCATGCCCAATGGGATTGATTAAGTCATATTCCAATCCTTGGTGTATGTCTATTTCTACGACTACTCGGAGGAGTGAAAGGTTATGGAGCAAAGGAACAAGTGCGGGAGACGAGGTGCAATCCCAATACAAAAGAATGAGAAAGATGGTTAATCCCCCAGTATTGCAAATTTTTGAATGTGAACCAGCGCCAAATCCAGCAGGGCCTAGTCTGATTCCCGTTGAAGGATCTTCCCATGAAGTAAGGGGGTATTAAAGGAAACCAGAGGTTAGTTGAGAGCCATATGTCGGAGGGAACACAAACCTCTTGCAGAATTTTTCGGTTGCCAAACATGATGATAGAGATAGACGCTTCATGGAAGTTTAAGGAGATTTGTATACCAAACCCTAAGAGAGAGCCATTCATGCGAATCGGGGAGTAGAAGGAGCAGTGTTAACCCCGGTCGAATCACAAATAGATTTGGTGCAGGTGGTACAAATGTTGGCTTTATTAGGATATCAGACTACGCCACCTTTGATGCCTTTGGGACATTCGAGGAGTGTGATACTTTTGATGACTTTAGAGGTACCCATGAGGCTAGTATCTCAGCCTATGTTGGGAATCCCATATACGAGGTATGTAGGAGAAGTGTATCACCCGCGACCCCAACCTTCATTTCCTGACAATACTCGAGGGTTGGCCTACTTGGGAACCTCTTCGATGCATGTAGTTTTGATGGTTACTTTTCCTGGATTTGATTCTGGATATCCATTGGTGTCCTTCATGAGGGTTCTGGGGTATGGTGGTCCAAGATCATATAATCCCTCCTCGGGATAGATACCACATAGAATTTACACACAAACTCCTATGTATCCTGAGGCGATGGGACCTTGGGTGCATTCTAGTTACATAGGATCACAACCCATGTATCAGACTCCGTATGGTGAGGCTCTTCGAACCTTGTAACCACTCAGGAATCTACCAGTGATGGGGTTGGGGAGAGATGTGGGAGATTCATTACAAATAGAGTTGGATAGGTTTATTGGGCCAATGGGGGAAGATAACATGCTCTCTTTTTAGCTCACTAATAACCTCGGTTATATGGTCGGTCGATAAAAAACTGCCAGAATTCTAAGGAAATATAGGGATTTTGATGAAAGACTTACGCGTAAATTGGTTGGGAGTTACCTTCGGGGGAAGGGCTATGAATTTTTTAATAATCTACTCAAGGGTTCTCTATATTCATATCGGGATTTAAGTGAAGCTCTTCTTAGCCGGTGTGCCCAGAAGAAGAAGTTTACTAAGACTCTGTAGGAGCTATACTAGACTAGGAAAAAACCTGGGGAAACTACCAAGGACTTTTACCATAGGTACGTGGATGAAAGTTTAGGAGTTGTGGAGAGCACAAAAAATGAGGTGATTCAGGGATACCTGATAGGGATGCAAGATGTGGAACTGTATAAAAAGTTAACCACTAATACTCCTCAAACACTTCAAAAACTTCAAGAGGTGGTCAAACATTATTCAAAGTTCAAAGAGGATGCTAAGAGAAAGAGAGAAGGATTGATGGAAAGGAATGGAAAAATTAATGATCTTCGCAGGAAGAGGATAGTTGAAACAGTTAGGCCAAGCTTCGAGAGGTATGCGCCCATGACCATGTCTCCTGTGCAGATTCTGAGTATACATCGAGGTTAGTGCAGGCTGCCTCCATCAATGAGAGATTCAAATAGAGCTATGGAGGCAAGGAGAGCTCCGAACATATATTTTGATCATAATGGAGACAATGTGCATGACACGAATGATTGTAGTCACTTGAAGATGGAAATTGAAAGGTGTGCAAGAGAAGACATACTTCAAGGTTTGGGGGCTTGGTATAGAGATCATGGGGGGTTACCGAGACCAAGAAAATAATAGTTGAACTTGGCAGCCATATTGAAGGTGTCCACAGAATAATGCAAGAAGGGTTGACAAAGGGCCTTAGGGTTGAGATCAAGGCCAGGAAAGGTAGGAAGATCGACCTCATAATCAACCTGGAGGGAATCAAGAAAATAGGAACGAGGAGAACCCATTGAATCAGCGGGTATTTAATGTTATTAATGGTGTCATGGGGGAAAGGTTTTCGAACATGATCATGAAAGCTGACTCACATCACGTCCCAGCTGGAGTGCATTAACATAAGCGATTACGGGTAGATGAAGAGGCGTGCATAGTTCCCAACCAGACCTTGCATGCAGACCCTATGGTTATCTCGACAATTGTTTTTAAAAAAATTGATCAAAAGAGTATTTACCAATGATTGGAGTGTTGTAGAAGTGATGTTTGAATATTTCTTCGATCAGTTGGACATAGGTCGTAGTAACTTGAAAAATTCTACTTTGTTTTGTCTAGATTCAAGGGTAAAGCTGTGTTTCCATTGGGGGAAATTACTTTTGCGGTGCGGATAGCGAGCAGCCGATGGAGAAAAAAGAGTGATGATAAATTGCACTTTTGCAGTCATCGATGCTTACTCACCATATAATGTGATTCCTGGTTGTCCATGAATTTGTCAGGCACAAGCTTAATGGTACCCATGCCATTTAATGATAAATTTTCCCACAGATAAAGGATAGCATCCACTCGAGGAGACCAGGTGGTAGCAAGAAGTTGTAATCGTGTAGCGGTGAAGGGGGCGAGGAAGGTAGCTTCGGTACATGGAGAAGTTGGTGTGCTGATACATAGCAGGTTATGGTTCGAGATTTGGGCATGATAGCCATTGGAAAGTTGATGCCAGAGGATATGAAGGAAAATTTAAAGTTCTACTTAATAGCTATGGTGATGTATTCTCGTGAAGCACCTCCGATCTCAAGGGGGTACCTTCAACATTAGCAGTTCATAAGCTAAACATCGACCCCACAATTCATCCGGTGATGCAAAATTGGAGAATATTTGTTCTGGAAAGAGTGGAGGCAATTAAGGTGGAAGTCGAGAAATTTCTTAGAGCGGACATTATCGAGGAGGTGTATTATCCAGAATGGTTAGCTAATCTGGCAATCTTCCCAAAACATGATGGTACGTGGAGAATGTGTATTGACTTTACTAATATGGAAAAATATTTCCCAAAGGACAATTATCCTCTACCACCCATTGACAAGTTAGGATAAGCTATATCTGGATATTAGGTGCTAGCTATCTTTGATGCTCATAAGGGGTATCATCAGATATTGATGGCGGGAGAAGATAAAGAGAATACCTCATTTATCACGGATATGGGGGCATTTTGTTACAAGAAGATGACATTTAGGCTTAAGAATGCAGGAGAAACTTACTAACGGTTGGTGGATAAAGTTTTCAAGAAACAAATCAGTAATAATATGGAAATTTAAGTAGATGATATGGTGGTGAAGAGCAGGAGTTACGAGAAGTTCCTAGAAGATTTGAAGGAAACATTTGATAAGCTGCAACAGTCAAGCCTAAAGCTCAATCAAGCTAAATGTGTAATCGGTTTAGGAGAAGGGAAGTTACTGGATTTATGGTGTCAGAAAGGAGTATAGATGTTAATCATGAGAAAGTGGAAGCTTTGGTGAACATGAAGTCTCCACATAAAATAAAGGATGTCCAAAAATTAACTGGGTCTTTGGCATCTCTAGGACGATTTCTATTGAAAGGACCATAGAAGCACTTACCTTTCTTTGATGCATTAAGAAGGGAAAAGAAGTTCGAATGGACTGAGAAGTGTGAGGAGGCTTTTAAGGAGCTGAAATAGCATCTTCGAATGTTGTCAACACCTATGAAACCTAAGGGAATGAAGTGTTGTATCTCTACATATCCGCATCTCCTACGGCTATTAGTGCAGTATTGGTGAAAGAAAAATAAAGGCAATAACACCTAACATACTTCGTGAGTCTGGCTCTGCAAGGGCCAGATACCATATACACTGCTCTCGAGAGGTTAATTCTAGCCTTGGTTCATGCAACACAAAAGTTGCGCCCTTATTTTAAAGGTCATACTATAGTAATGCTTACCGGTCACTCGATCAGGCAAATACTTTTAAAATGGGAGGCTTCTGGTAGAATGATGAAATGGGCAGCAGAGCTGGGAGAACGTGAATGGAGTGCAGAATGGGAAAGTCTATAGAGTTGGATGGAGTGCAGAATGGGAAAGTCTGGAAATTGTATGTTGATGGTTCTTCACATTCGGGGGGGGGGGAGTGGAGTAGGACTGTTTCTTACTAGTCCCGAAGGTGTTTATTACCCATATGCATTGCACTTTGAATTCAAAGCCACGAATAATAAAGCAGAGTATGAGGCCTTAATCACTGAACTTTGATTGGCAAAGAACTCGGCGCAGTAAATTTAGAGATTTTTAGTGACTCACAGATTGTAGCCCAGCAGGTGAAAGAAGAACATGAGGTGAGAAAACTTAGTTTGCAACGGTATTTGGAGGTAGTGAAACCTCTGGTGAATGGATTTCAAAAAATTTCCTTGACACAAGTACCGAGGGAAGAGAATCACAAAGCAGATGCTCTGAGTAATTTGGCTTCCTCTGACCTTGGAATTCAATCGCAAAAATAGTTGATGATAGAAATGCTGGAAAAGCGTAGTTTCGGGAGCAGGAGGTGATGGACCTGGAGGAGGAAGATTCATGGATGACACCCATCGTTAAATATCTTTGAGAGGGATTTCTTCTTGGAGGAGCTATCGAGGCGAGAAAGATAAGATTGAAAGCTCCGACATATGTATTGCAGGATGAAGTTCTATATTGGAGAGGTTATCTTCAGCCACTTCTTCGATGGGTTACCCCTTTTGAAGCTGATTACTTGGTCAGAGAGGTACACGAGGGAATATGTGAAAGCCATTGGAGGGGTAGAATTGTTACAAGAAGGCTTATTCGAGCGGGATATTATTGGCCTATGATGTTCGATGATGCTAACAGGTATATCTAAGCTTGTCATCAATACCAGAAGCATGCACCCCTGACTCATGTTCCTCAAGAGGAGATGGTGAATATACATAGCTCATGGTCATTTGATAACTGGGAAATTGATCTTGTGGGGCCATTTCTAGAAGCACAGGGTCGATTTAGATATCTTATCGTGGTCATCGACTATTTCACGAAGTGGGTGGAGGCGGAGCCATTGATGAATATGAAGCGGAAATTGGTTATTCCCTTTTGTTGGAAGAACATTATATGTTGTTTTGGCATACCTAAAACCATTATAACGGATAATGGGGTGCAATTTGCTCATGACCCATTCAAAAAATGGTTCGAGGAGTACAAAATACAAACAAAAGCTTACATTGGTGTATCATCCTCAAGCGAATAGTCAAGTGGAGATCACCAATCGAGCTATCGTTAATGGAATATGGGCACGACTCGAGGGTGCAGAAGGGAACTAGATATGGGAACAGCTCGAGGGTGCAGAAGGGAACTAGATATGGGAACAACTCGAGGGTGCAGAAGGGAGCTGGATATGGGAACTGCCAAGTGTCTTATGGGCCTATTGAACATCCGAATCATTCTCTATTGGGGAATCATTCTCTATTGTGGAGATCACCAACAAGTTCTTCTGCATCCACCCCAAGATTAGCAACTATCAATTCGATAAGGCTCTTGAAGATCTTTTGAAATATTGGCCATTTTCTTATAAAATATTTTATGGATCATATGAAACCCTTTAAATAGATTTTTTTTTTAATAATAAATACCTGAAATGATCCTGAGGTTGTACTCCTTGCAGAAATCGGAATACCAAGTCAGGGAGAAAATGAAAGCAATCGTCAAACTTGTGGAAGAAAAAAATGGAGCTTGCATCTTTACATGAAGCAAAAGTGAGGGTGAAAGTTAAGCGTTACTATGATTGAAGGGTTAGGAAGGTATAGTTCAGCCCAGGAGATCTAGTAATAAGGAAGATTGAGAAAAGTTGATGAGAACCTGATGGGAAGATGACAACGAACTGGGAAGCTACAAAAAGATAGCTAATTATAAAATACTCGAGGTAAAGAAAATATTTGGGGTGATAGGCAGCCTGGCACCCCGCTCATATCACCATGTAGACTTGCAAATTTATGTGAGATAAGAGATTGAGTAAAATTTTAAAAATTATAGAAAGTACCCTATATAATATCTTATTTTTTAGATAGTTGTGCGTAAATCTTTCATCTCACATAACATTGGTCAGTCCATCTTCTTTGTATTAAATCGAAGGTATAGTGTTGCTGATATGAAATTGCAATATTCTAAGCAAACTCAACAGAAAATGCCGGCAAGAATCCATACAACTAAGAACTACTACAAGTTTTGGCGGGGCTAGGCTATTTAGAGGGAATCATTTTAGCCGAATCAAGTATGACTCAGTTAAACCAATTCACTTATTTTCTTATTGCCATATGAAATGATAGAGCAACAACAAAAAGTCAAACACAAACACCAAAACTTCTGATGCAACGTAGAGGATAAAGGAACTACTTATTCCACACAAGATGAGCATCATTTTGAGAGAGAACGAAAAATGGAAGAAACTGAAGCCAAGAATCAAACATGGAAGGAGTTTGGAGGTTCACTTCCGGTTAAAAATGTCCAGCAACTGGCCTCTGCTAACTTGCAAGAAGTCCCGGATCGATACATTCGGCCGGAAAATGTGCCGGAAGAAGTTTCATCGGATGAATCTTTGCAGATTCCGGTGATTGACATGGCCAAGCTTGCACTTGGCCATTCAAGCTATCAACTTGAAATGGCCAAACTCCATAGTGCTTGTGGGGATTGGGGCTTTTTTCAGGTACCAAAATAAGGCCATTTCTATTCATGCAGTTCAAAAAATTAATGTTTGATCGATTTGATGTCACAAATCCTTAATGGTTGGCTCTCTCTGAGAGAGGTGAATACAAATGGTACAACAGACAATATAAAAGGCTTTTAGAAAGCTCCAGATGACTCTAGAATATTAACTTTCCTTATCTATTTTATTAGGTTTTGGCTCATAAAATAAGATGAGGGCATTTTAAGAAGTAGATGACTGAAAATACACGTAGACTTGTTTTAGATCGGCTAACTGTTAGACGGCGTCATTTTATAGTTGATGTAACTAATGTGGTGATTCGATATTTGTTTTTTAAAATTGCAATGAGATTTCTGTAACTTTGAAAAACTTTTATAAATAATGTATCTCAATGCATAGATAATTATAATTTAACATTGAAACGAGATTTTTCATGATTGATCTAACAATGGAATTTCTCCCGAAAATATAAATTAGTGTAGGGATTTTTAACCAGAAAGTTAATTGTGAATGGCAGTTAACTAATCATGGAGCAAAAGCAAGCATTGACAAAATGAAGATTGTGACAGAACAATTCTTCAACCAGCCATTGGAGGTGAAGATGACATATTCACAAAAACCAAATAACATAGAGGGATATGGTCAAGCATTTGTTGTATCCGAGGATCAAAAGTTAGACTGGGGAGACATGCTCTTCCTTCTTCCCCTACCCATTTCGAACAGAAACTTGAGTTTCTGGCCAAACACTCCTACATCTTTCAGGTTCGCATTTTTTAGAGCTATACACATTATAAGGCAAACGCTTTCTGCGACCCCTAAACTATTGTCATCATTCACCATTGTTTTTCTATTTTATTTATATACACTCTTGATTCTTGAACTTACACAAGTGTTAAGTCGTGACACTCCCGTCCAGTCAAATTGTTGACTATATGAGGGGTAAAAAAATCTTTTCCTATTCAACCCCATAATTCTTTGAAATTTAGAAAAATGTCTTCTCCAACCGTGCGTGCGGCGCGTGATAAATCTCAACTCGGATATCGTCATCATTAATGACATCTGAACGGCTCGAGAAATATCTCAACTCGGATCTCACACTCCTTGAGACGACATTCTTATGAATTGTTAAGAATTATAGGGTTGAACAGAAAAAGACATTTCCACCCCTCAAAATGTCAATGAAGCATGAATTTAACAGTTTTACTAGATGGAAGTGACATGACTTAACACTTATGTTAGTTTAGAGACCAAGAGTGTTCAAACATAAAAATAAGGGTAAAAGGTGAACGATGACAGTAGTTTAGATGCCTCTGAATTCGTTTACCCTAAATTATATCTCGACATCACGTTCAGTCGAGATTGTGTAAGGCATATATTGATCTCAAAAAAATTAAAATGATAACTGACTATATTTTTCTGAAATGATTATGTATGTTAGGACAACCTTTGAAGAATACTCATCCGAGTTGCAAAAGGTGTTCATGAACCTCATCAAATCAATGGCGGCTAATCTCGGGGTGGATGCAGATGAACTTGGTGGCATGTTTAGAGATGGCACACAAGGAATAAGAATGAACTACTATCCACCTTGTGTGGAAGCAGACAAGGTTTATGGTCTTGCTCCACATTCGGATGCTACAGGACTTACCTTGCTAGTACAAGTCAATGAAGTCGAAGGTCTGCAAATTAGAAAAAATGAAAAGTGGATCAAAATTAAGCCCGTTCCCGAAGCCGTCATCATCAACGTTGGTGATATTCTAGAGGTAGATTAACTTTTCATCGGATTTTAAGCATGCTAGCGCTCTTTATGGATTCATGACGAGCTAACGTGACATAATATGATAAGTGTCTGATAATGTCTTATGTAACACTTTTTGTTTAACATCTAGGGTTGCGCTATCTGAAAATTTGGCGCGTACCCTTTTGTCGCGTAATCTTGAATCTATATTTTGCTGCAGATAATGAGCAATGGCAAATACAGAAGCATTGAGCACAGAGCGGTGGTGAATTTAAAAAGGGAGAGGATGTCAATGGCGGCATTTCACAGTCCGAACATGACAACAAAGATTGGACCTTTGGATGATCTGATGAAAGAAAATGGAGCCAAGTACAAGACAATGGAGCATGAAGACTTCATCAGATTAATGGTGAACAGCAAGCTAGATGGCAAGAGCTTGCTAAATCAATTGAGGGTAAATCAGTGAATAAATTGATGAGTGTGTGGCGAAATGTTAAATGTGTCATCACAAAGTGATGCAAAAACTAGATTCATTTTTTCTTGATAGTAAAAATTTTAATTTTACAATGTGAATAAATGAAAATGCCACATTCAAGTCTATATGAAGGTGTACCTTTTACCCTAGGAGATGTCACTATTGTACTACACCATCTGTCTCATAGTTTACTTCACAAAATACTTACACTATTGCAGATTAGAGTTTATAAAGTAATAATTTTCTTGCAAAACTTATAAAAATGTTACAATAACCTATAAAGTGTTGTTTAAACTTTTAAAATGTTTCCTAAATCTTGATAAAAATGCTGCGTTAGATCTGATGTAACATGACCTAAGATAATACTTGTAAAAGTGTTGCAATATGTCCAACTTAATATTTTTTTAATGCCTAAAGTGACACTTTAAAGTGTTACATTATCATTGTTACATCCATTGTTGGGATTTATACATACAAATGTTCAAATTACATGTCTATAACCTGTCCATGTACATGTCCATTAGTGACGCACATTTTGTGACAGATAAGGAAATTTCACAATATTTGCTTCACCTTCAGGTGTTATTAAATATTAGTGACATGTGTACATGTTACTAAACTGAATTACTACATCAATCTATGTCACAAATGTAATGAAATTTCTAAATTGAACTGCATCTCAAAGCATCACAAAAAATATATCTTTTGTCACAATATTTTAGTGACACGCTGAATATAGACACTTCACAAAGTGCCACTAATAATTTTATCGAAGTCTATGAGTGTCGTAAATGCTAAAAAAAAGCGTTGAAACCAGAAGGTTTTTTTTTTAAGTACATGTTTCCAACTAACAGAATTTGGATTTTAAATTCCTAACAACTACTTTGCAATCAGATTCTACCGTGTAATTGGTGCTTTACAAAATTCACTCGAGCTAAAGCCTATTACAAAAAAAAACAAAGGCTGGCCAAGTGATTCTTTGGAACAGTAGAAAAATACAAAAAGTGATTTTTATGAAGTATTATCATGTTTGCCAAAATGACGAAACACGTCACCGCTCTTTGAAAATGTCAGAAAATATTACCATGTTTTTTATTATCACTCAAAAACAGATCACTTACAACACCGACACTGTTAAACTCCCATTCTATTAATTTTTACAGGGTGAAAAGTCTTTTCCCCTATTTATTAACCTAGTTTTTCCATTATCTTCTTCTGCACCACCTAATTCCATTACAATCCACCAAAATTAGTTTGTACTCCCTCCGTCCCAGAGAAATTGGAACAATTACTTTTGAATCGATTTTATGCAAGATGAGGTGGAACTGTTGATGAGAAATAAAGAAAGTGTATTTGGTAATTGAAGAGTTGACCAGTAGATTTAATAACCTTTTGAAGGATAATATAGTAAATGTATAAGGTCATTTTTTACTAAGAATTGAATTATGTCAATTTCTGTGAAACGGAGCAAAATATAAAATGTGTCAATTTCTCTAGCACAGAGGGAGTAATTAATAGAGGTAGCAAAAGAACCTTTTCCTAACCTCCTTTGGAGTTATAGAAGAAAATTAAGTAAACTTGTCCTAGTAACACAAGACATCGAGTGATCAAGGGAGGAGGAAATATCTACAAATACCTTTCACACGTCGAAAGGACACTTATATATGCTTCATATTTTGCCTAGTGTGACAAACAAACAAAACCTAATTCTCTTAATACAGAAGCAAGACAATATTTGCTTTCTTAATCTCTGTTAATTTTTAAATAATAAAAATTAAAAATTCCGATCAATATTATACTCCCTCTGTCTCTACTATTGACACATTTTTCTTTTTGAGTTGTTTCTTTTATATTGGCACACTTTCCATTTTTAGTAATATTTCTTCAATTTCATCCACTCATTCTACTTTTGACATTCTACATTCAATTTCATCCACTCATTTTCTCCACCTAAATCGAAGCACCTAAACCTGTGGTGCCACTTATAGAGAAACGGAGGGAGTAGCTATGCGGGTAAGCAAACAAATATTGCATTTTCCAAGATCGATGTCGTGTTCTTTTCATCAAATCTGAATTGAACTGAATTGAATTGGAAAAATACTCATGAGTCGTGTGGACGACCGGCCGGGGATGCTAAACTGGCCTCATCAGAGTTTTTCAGAACAAACCTCCAAAAGGATAAATATTGATTCAAAACGTTTTTCAGGATAACATCAGAGTTTTGCAGAACAAACGTTTGTTTGTTCGTTTTGTTTTTATTCCAAAGCACAAACACATGCTTAATTCTACATGTGATTGATTGAACAAGGACCATCCTTTGATGTATATCCAACCTAATTAAAATATCTTGTGTACCCAGAATTTGGGACAGAAAACAAAGTATTCTTAAACTACAACTCAGATAAACCTGATTATTACACTTATAAATGCTACCCTCATTCCTCCACTTCTCAGAAACCATTATATCCTTCAATAACACAAATGGAGAGCAACATTTCACACGGAATCAACCACATTGGTGCTTCACTTCCAGTTGAAAATGTCCAAGAACTGGCTTCAAAAACCCTCAAAAACATCCCACATCGATTCATCCAACTCGAAAGATGTTTCAATCGATGAAACATTGAAAATCCTGGTTACATGAGCAAGCTTAATAGCACTGCCAATAATCCTTAGTATCAAACTGAGATGGCAAAACTTCACCATGCCTGCAAATAATGGGGATTCTTCCAAGTACTATAACACTCCGTGTAACACTGTTGATACATAACTGTCAATATGCCAAGCATTATAATATGTGATGGAATGTAAAACCAACAAATAATTGTGGTTGTGTGTATTCATATATATAGTAGTACAAAGGGTATACAAGATAGAATCATATATGGAAAATGATATATACAAAACTTAATTAAAAGAATTTTTCCTTTCTTAACCTGATTCTAATTCATCCATTATTCTATTACCCCCCTCAAGCGAAACGTGAGATTGGCCGCAACGCAAAGATTGGACCGTAAGAACTCAAACTGAGGACGAGGTAAACCCTTCATAAAGATATCAGCAAGTTGTTGATCCGTAGGAACATAAGCAACATTGAGCTTGCTAGAAGACACCATCTCACGCACGAAATGATAGTCAATATCAATGTGCTTGACTCTCTTATGTGAAATCGGATTTTGAGCAAGAAAGGGAGCACTATTAATATCACACATCAAATAGGGGGTGCACGGGAAGAATCGCGCAAATCCCGAAGTAAATTCATCAATCAAGCTAGCTCCGCAGCAGTATTGGCCATAACCCGGTATTTTGATTATGAACTTGAACGAGAAATCGCAGGTTGTTTCTTTGCACTCCATGAACCCAAATTATCACTAAGAAAAATGGCATAACCGTAAGTAGACCTACGAGTCTCTATAAAACAAGCCCAATCAGCATTAGAATAACCCAAGATTGGAAAAGCAGAAGAATTCTTGCGAAACTGAAAACCATAATGCATAGTGCCACGAACATAACACAGAATTCGAGTAACAGCTTGGTAGTGATCATCAGTAGGTGCCTGCATGTACTGACTGACCGTGTTCACAACATAAGAAATATCGGGACGTGTAATGGACAAATAATGTAGTGCACCAACCAAAGAATGGTAAAGCGTGGGATTTCCAAATGGCTTGCCAGTAGTACTTGAAAGCTGCGAAAAAGTCACAAATGGAATAGCAACCGGTGCCGAATTTTGCATGTTGGCACGCAATAAAATTTCTTTGGCATATCGAGCTTGCTCAAGAAATAGGTTATCGGAATTACGAACAACCTCCGATCCCAGGAAATACTGTAAAGTACCAAGATCGGTAATATTAAAATCCTGATGAACCCAATCAATAAACTTCCGAATGAGATGACCATCATTCCCGGTGAGAATAATGTCATCAACATAAACCAGCAAAT
>JAULKM010120605.1:0-21071 GCA_032355605.1 Rubia tinctorum | reverse complement strand
ATCCAGAAACAAGGACTTGGTGAACTTTTCTAGTAGTGGTGGATTTTCTCACCTTCGAGTAAATGAAGCTAGAGAGATCATCAAAAGATTTGTGGATTCCAAGAAGGAGTATGATTAACAGGATGTCGAATCTTGAAGAAAGTGGCACAAACATCCACCCTGAACAAGATGAGATTAAGGAGAGGATGGAAAGGATGGAGAAGATGATATCTAAGTTCGTTGACAAGGTGGCGGATGTACAAGAAGGGTCTTGCGATACATGTGGAGCATTTAACCATACGACGTCGCAATGCATTTTTACCATTGGGGGGGGGGGTTACCTGTTCAAGAAAATGCTATGGGACACTACAATGAGAGGAAGCAAAAGGGTTACCCATAACCCCACAACTTCAATCCAAGATATAGGGATTACCCAAACTTTCATTAGCGAGACCAAGGTACCCAACCACAACAGCCTCAACAACACCAACAGTCTTATGTTCCGTCGATGCTACGAGAAGCCCCAGTTTTTCCTTAATCCCCACAAGGTAGTCAAGGGAAATATATGAATGATAAATTGGACATATTTTTGGACATGGTGCAGAAGAAACACCAAAGGTTTAAGAAGGTCGAAACAACTTTAGAGGCGCATACGCGACAAATTACCCATTTATCAACCTCCATAAACGAACTCAGAATGAAACAACCAGAGTTACCTTATCACTTTCAGTTAAATCCACATGAGACGGTAAATCAGGTCACACTCAAAAGTGGAAGGGTAGTTGGTGCATTTCCATTGAAATTCGCGGACAAGGAGGCAAATAAGCTCACTGGCGGAGGGTCCAGTTTGCCCAAACTGAACCCTGCGATAGAAATTCATATTCAAGAGTTGGACAAAGAAAGGCGACGAAATCACCATACAACCCTCAACTCCTGAGCGTACATAGTTCATAAAAGTAGGTAAGTCTAAGGTACTAGATGAGGTAAGTAAAAAAGCCAACCTTATATGATCCATCAATTAAAATTCTCCCACTGTCCCCTCGTAGATTGGAAATTAAAAAAGATGATATGGATTTTGTCTCAATTTTTGGAAAATGAATATTAATCTTTCGTTCTTGCTGGCCATAAAGTTACCACTAGTAAGCAAGTTCTTGAAAGATTTTTCTTTAGGAATGTCAAGAGATTCAAGAAAGATCATGATGGGTGAATCTGTGCCGGTGGTTATCCAAAAGAAACTACCTCAAAAGTTTAAGGACCCATGTATGTTTTCCTTACCTTATTATATAGCAGATAAGAAGCTTGATGCTGCCATGTGTGATTTAGGAGTTTCGATTAATATTATGCTATTATCAGTGTGTCAAAATTTAAATGGAGCTAAAATGGTAGACACTAGAGTAGTAATTCAATTGGCTGATAGATCTTGCGTGTTTCCTGAAGGGTTGTCAGAAAATGTGCTTGTGAGAGTTAATGACTTTATTTATCTAGCTGGCTTTTATGTTGTAAAGATGAATCATACCAGTGATAAGGGAACATAAGGGATATTGTTGGGTCGTCCATTCTTGAAAATAGCAAACACCATTATTAATGTTGAGAATGGAACAATTTATCTTGATTATTTTTGTGATAAGTACACATTCAACATTGATAAACCCATGAGGAAATCTATAGATATTGAGAATGTGTATGCGATCAATCATACTGACCCTTTTCTTTAAGATTCTTTTGAGACTAATGTATTGTAGGTTAAGATGGGAATTCAATTTTCTACAAGTCCAGACGAGGTAAATGTTCAAGACTTGAGAGATAAGGAAAGGCGCAAGTCGTTGCGTTCCATGTACTCTCAGGATGTTGTGCCCAACATTGAAATAGGCCACGTAGTTCTCAACCCAACTCACTCCGAATTAGATGTTCGAATTTTTTTTGAAGTGCGTATAGGGTCCAGTTTGGCCAAACCAGACATGTTTTCCAGACTAGTCCCATCGGATGTGAAGGCCTTAAATATGGAATTGAAGGTGTTACCACCCAATCTAAAGCATTTTTATCAAGGAAATGGTGATACTCGTCTAGTGAATATGGAGTCGCTCAAGTGTTTGGAAGAAACAAGGTTCCAACTCCAAGAATTGAGAGATCTAAGATTGAAAGAGTTTAATCAAGCTATGCAGTACAACGTGCGTAATAAAATGTAGCATGACTGAAATTTGAAGTCTAATAAATTCGTGGTTGGGCAGAAAGTTCTTATTTTGGAGTCCAAGTTTCGATTCATTTCATGGAAATTCAAGTCTAAGTGGGCAAGGCTCTTCGAAGTGCCTTTTGTTTGGCTAGACGGGACGGTAGAAATTTAGAGTTTGGAGACAAGAAAAACTTTTCTTGTAAATGGCCACCGGTTCAACCCATTCTACGATGCTTATCAGATGGCATTAATGGAAGAAATTTCATTGTGCCCAACAAATAATCATTAATGCCATCTGAAAGTCTAATCAAAGACTATAAACAAAGGCGCTAATTGGGAGGCAATCCAATTTTCTTCATTTTTTAAATTTTAATTTGGTGTACATCGTTTCACTCACTAAAATAATCTGCAAACTCTAATGATGAAATTAGCACAGTAGCAAGTAGAGTTGAACTGACGAGGAACGAAATAATAACTATAATAAAATTACCTACTAATACAAAACACTTTTGGTGTAGCCATCACGCCTTAATTTTTTAACAACTAAATAATTAAAACTAACAAATATCAAATATAAAATAAACATGCAAACTGACATATTTAAAATCTTGAAAATATATAATGAAGGTAATCGGTTCGGAATAACTCACATTAGTAAAATATCGATCATAGGTGCAATGATGAATTAATCCTTACGTATCTATCAGTTATAGGAAAGTAGGTATGCTTAACCTCCCAAATTCTTTCTTACTTGGTCGACAATTGATCAATTATAATTTATCAATTGTTTCTCTTACCAAGATGCCCCCTGAAAGTATTCGTTAAACCCAATACACACCTCGATAGCATTAAGAATGAAAAGAACCTGATATAGCAATTACCAGAGTAAAAGCAAATACTTATGCACACTTAATTGTTCCCTATCTTGCTATTACAGTCTTAGCCAACTAGCTGTTTTTCACAAGAACTTGCTACTTACTAATTCTTTCCAACGATTGCGTATTGGTGGAATTAGATAACATTATCCCAATAATATTCAAGTTGATCAGGGTTAAACACATCAAGAATAAAATTAAACCAAGAATAATCAAGAACATATAAGAATCAATTATAAAATAATTAATGCTCACGATTCATAAACTAATACTCGTTATTCCGTACCGATATATAAATTAGTTATTCATAATAATTAAACTAAACAAATAAAAGAAATAATAAACGAACATAATTAATTAATAAACTAGCATTGAACTGTATAATGCAAGCCGTGAATAAGCTGATGCCAATGTGGCCCTGAATGAAAAATATGCTCTGGACTATGATTAATAAAATACTAGATAACACCCGTGATTTGCATGATGAATTTGAATATTATTATATAAAATTATAATTTTTTAATACAATTTAATTAGTTATAAAAATATTAATAATTACCCCTTTAGCAAATAACATTATGGTTATCAACATTACATGCATACGGATTTCATAAAATATGAAAAATGATCATTTTTTTTGAAAATTTGATTGTAATATAGTTCCATAGAACGGTTTATGATAAGAAAATATTTATTATTATCATACAATTTTTTTTATAAAAAAATTAAAAATTTAAATAAGATGATAGTTATTACTAATTAAACTTTGTGCAATTTAGTTATAGATATCCATTTTATTCTTCTTCCAATAATTTTTTCAATATATTGTGATTAATTGATAATATTGTGCTATTTTTTGACCCAAAAAAGACATTCTAGAGAAGGTTATTTTTTTATTAAACATTCTAGGGAAGACCGGAAAAAAAAAATTTCCGTGGTCAACAATTATTGTACTCCGTAAAAGGTTGGACATTTCCGGTAGTTCCAATGTCTGAACCATGCACGGTCAAATATAATGATAAAAAAATTATGTATGCTAGATCTATTTTTTTTAAAATTAGGGATATTGTTAGTAATTCATGAATAATTGATTGAATTAGAAATATATAATATAATATTTAAATTTTGATGCAAAAAAATATAAATTCATCATCTTAGATAAAAAAGTCTTAAATTGTCACTAATTATTAATTATACAAATTAAAGAAAATTTTAATTTATGATAATCTAAATTTAATATTAAAATATAAATATAAATGAATTAATTTTTTAATGATAAAATCTTGGGAAACACTGCATTTCCATAGATATATGAAAAGACGGAGTTGAAATAGAATTACAGAAAAGTAAAAGGTTTTAGTTGCAATATTAAAAATTTACTATGCAACATGTAGTAGATATAAGTTTATGACCTGATTAATGCAATTTGAAAATTTTATGTTGATTTCTTCAACCTGATTAATGCAACCTGAATATTAATGCAACCTGATTAACGTGAACAACTAAATCGAGTTATAATCATGAACACAACGATCTAATCGATCAGGTTGAAGAATAAAACTAATATGTGGAGACAAATCTCACCTTTATTGAATATTAAAAATATAAATTAAAATAAACTGTTGTTCCCTATTTCCCCTAATGAGTTGATGAGGAAAAAAGTTAAAGAAGAAGGGGTGGGGCAAGGAGGAGAGGGGCTGCGTCGTTGGTAGAGATTGTATGTTCTCGGTTATAAACATACTATTTACTTATAAACATCTTACTCTATGAATTAAATAGGAGACACCAGCATTGAATTGCTCAATAGAGCCTGATAACTCCATTCATTTGAATATATAGGGACGCTCTCACGAGAACACCCAATTTATTAATTGAAAATTACTAGTAATCAATTTATTTACCGGAATACCCAACTCTCGTTTATATCAATTAAATTTTCTAACTGTTGACTAAAGACAATGTAAATGACATAAAACCCTGGTAGTTTGCCTGTCTTTTTATGAATGAAAAATATGACCTAAAAAGTTCACATATAAACTTTGACTAACGTATAAGTTTTTTTAAAAGTGTTAGTATAACCATGATCTCACCATTTTTGGGCAAAAAAAAATTCAAATGACAAAAGTATTCTTGTTTGTCAGGCAACCCTAACTCATTGATTTCAATCACCATTAGTGTTGCCACAACACTTTGTTGCCAACCAATACCACCCTATTCAGCAACACCCCTGTAACACCTCACCACACAACTATCATATTAATTTCAACACCGCCAAACACACTCCTTCCCTCCCTTGCCCCGCCAACCCTTTCCGCCCACCTGCCGCCATTCTCTGTAATTGTCATCATCGATTCCCTTCCCTTCCTCTAGATCTCTCCTCGCGCCAGCACCAATGGATCTCTCATTGCGCCACAACCATTCTCAATGCTCCACTACTCTCTCACTGATTCACCACAACCTCTCTGCCAACACCTGCGTTCCTTCCCTACATCACATTTCTTTGTGGAGGGTAAACATGTGTTTTTTGATGATGAGGAGACACTACATCACATTTTATTTGAATGTGATGGAACCAGGAAAAGTTTGAAAGTAATTTTTGAATGAATGCAAATAAAAAGGGAACTTGAGGGTTGGGACAGTGAAATGGCTTGGCATCTGAAGGTTTGCAGAGGTAAAAGGTGGAGGAAACAGCTAATTAAAATGGTTGCTCCACCAATTAAAATGGTCGCTGCTGAAACTATCTATAGGATATGAAAATGGAGAAATGATGAATGTTTTGGAAGAGGGCTGGGAAGGAGGAAGTTGTTAGTAGAGACATACTATAGCGTATGGTATCCAAATCTTGGATTAAACTGTTTTAAGAAAACACTGTGGTAGATTAATGGTTGCAGGATGTTAAGGTCGGTAGGAGAGTTGTATATGCTGAAAATTTTGGGATGAAATAAAAGTTATGGATTTTCCCAAAAAAAATAAAAAAATTCAAACAACTATAAAACAACCTTGAACAATAACATACATAAAAAATTGTAGGTAGGTTTATCAATAACAAATTCAGTATGGAGAAGAAACCATACTGATGATAATGTGAAATTTATCACGACACATTCTTCAAATCTGAAGTTGTTGCAGTGGAGTCAAATTTAAAAGGTGAAGTGATATGAATCTCCTTGCGAAAACTCCAGATTACGGAATTTTGATAATTTCCTGACTGTAATGAAGGTAATCTCGCATAACCCTAACCACAACTGCAGAAATTGATCATTAACTAGCCCGGGATTAGCGCTCAAATTTGAAGGGTATTAATACTTTACTAGCTCGCAGGATTAAGCAAAAATGAAAACGCTAGCAAACAATTGAGTAAAACAAAAAAATTCTGAATATATGATGTATAAAATTGGTGAATAAAATCGTGAATGGTCTCCCCTATTTATAGGTTAAGGTTCGGCCAACCCTAATCAGAAGCGGAGCAGGATTTGGTAATTCCCGTTAGAAACTGAAAAAATGATGGAAACTTTAAGAAGGTAAACCATATTTAACTATAATAGCTAAAATAAGCTGAATATGGCTGAATTTATTCAAGCTAAGTCTTGAATAAATATTACCTTTTTTAATCTTACCAAATTTATTTAATCAAATCAAAACAGAATATTGTAAAACCTAATTAGAGAAGTAGCCGAAATTAAACTCTTCCAAAGCCCATATGGCCTAGTTTAATGCTAAATTTCAAAATGAAATAATTTACAATAATTTACAGCGATCACACTACCCAATTAAAAATCCTGTGGAAAAAAGAGTATAGTGTTCTTCACGATGTCTTCAATTTCTCGACACTCTTGAATAATTAATCCAAGACCTTGTCGATTTATTCTTCAACTCTTCAACATGAAATAGATCAATCAAAGAATTGAAAGTTGCATCTTTAAGATTCATTCTTGCCCTAGTCATAGGACCTGCCATGTCACTTAAAAGATCACAAACATATCCTTTGAATGTCTAATCAAGGTTTGGCATGTCGTCATCTATGGTGTTGACATTTGCATCATGAAGGGGAAAGTGTTAGACTTGGGGAAGGAACAAAAGAAGAAAATGGAAGAAAGAAAGAAAGAAATGAAAGATGGAAGGAAAAAAAAAGAAATAGAGAGGAAGGCGATAATAAAGGTGATGTTTCTTAAGGGTTCCTTTAGATAGTGGTCAACCGTCCTTGTTTACTTGAATGCACCCTAGACACATGTTTTGATGTTGAAACTGCCCTCCATTTATGCATTTTTAGTGCATATATTTGTAAGGTTTATTTAGGTGGTGGTTCAATCATCAATGTCTAAATTAGTACATTTCAGACACATGTTACGACGTCGCAGCTGCAAAGTAAGACGGCGCCTATTAATTAGCCACAATCTAACGGATTTTCGAATCCGCCTATAGCCAATCCAACTAATGGGATGCATGTTCCAAGCTTGAAACTTAAGATAAACGGTAATTGGAAGCGTAAGGAGTTTTATTCATCAATTATTTTATGGTACTAGAGATACTATATCTGATAGTATCTCTAGTATGTAAATATACAAATACAATACACACAACATAAACACAATACATGTATTACACGCATCACACATGGCACCAAGAGATACCATATTATTTACCTTTATTAACAAACAAATGCTCGTGTTAAGCAGATGTTCGCATGATCAACACGACATTCACACACTATGATCAGTTACCGCTTTTTCTGGCCACATCCATCACACTCATCAGATTTTTCTTCTTCTCTTCATATTCATTGACCTCAGCAAGCTGGACCATTGAATCCAACCATTTAAAACCCTCCTCAACAGCATTTTCAGCCTTCTTTTTCTCATCTGCCTTCATATGGTTGGACTCCCCCTTCAGCTCATTTCTTATGTTGCAAATGTAAGTCTCAAAAGCATATCTTGCTTCACCCTTCTTTATGTACATTTCATCACTGGCTTTAAACTCATTAGCTTCCATTATCATCCTCTGAATTTCCTCGCCAGATAATTTCATATCTTTTATGGTGGTTCTAACTTCGCGGCCTGTTTGTCTGTCCTTGGCAGACACATCCAAAATACCATCGACTTGCAAATCAAAGGACACTTCGACCGAGGCTTCTCTCCTGGGGGCCGGTTTAATACCTGTCAGTGTCATATCACCCAACAGTTTGTTGTCTTTTGACATAGCTCTCTCACCTTCAAACACTTGAAATTTTATGGAAGTTTGGTAATCAAAGGCGGTAGTCATGTTTCTTACAACTCTGGTCGGGATTGGGGTGTTCTTTGGAATGAAAACCGACATGATATCTCCTTTAACTTGAACTCCTAGGGTTAATGGAGTAACATCCAGAAGCACAAGGTTTTCTATTTTCTTACTGCCCTGGCCGCTCAATAGTGCTGCTTGAACAGCTGCACCTTGAGCAATAGCTTCATCTGGGTTCAAGCTTCTACAAAGTTGCTTCCCATTCATCAGCTCACTCAGCATTTCTTGAATCTTCACAATCCTGCTTGAACCACCCACTAGGACAACTTCATCAACATCCTTCTTATCCATCTTGGCATCGATCAAACACTTTTCGACACCCTCAATGCACTTTTTAAACAAATCCGAGTTTAACTCCTCGAATTTGAGCCGGGTAAGTTTTTCTGAGAAGTCTATTCCTTCATACAGGGCATCGACGATAATTGTTGTGTTAGCACCAGTCGAAAGAGCCCTTTTACCCCTCTCACACGCTGTTTTCAATCTTCTCCTTGCTTTAGCGCTTCCACTGATATCCATCTTGTATTTGCTTTTGAAAACCTTAATGAAGTGCTCCACCACTCTATTGTCAAAATCCTGCCCACCAAGATGAGAATCACCACCAACAGCTTTGACCTCGATCTTATCCTTCGTGATGGTTAGGCATGATACATCAAACGTGCCACCTCCAAGATCGAAAACAAGAACGTTCTTTTTGCCAGTGATGGTGGATATATGTTGATCAAGAAAGTAAGCAATGGCAGCAGCTGTTGGCTCGTTGATGAGACGCAGCACATTTATTTCAGCTATTTTCCCAGCATCTATTGTGGCTTGACGCTGAGATTGATCAAAATAGGCAGGAACTGTAATGACAGCATCCTTAACTTTCGAACCAATGGAATCTTCCGCCATTTTTCTGAGATGATCCAAAATCATAGCAGATATTTGCTCAGGACTAAATTTCTTTGTCTCACCATTAGCAATGCAAGTGACAGAAATCATAGGCTTGTCGTCACTACCAGCAGTGACCTTGAATGGCCACGTCTCAATGTCTCTCTGCACTGTCTCCTCACTAAATCTCCTACCGATCAACCTCTTGCTATCTGCGTATCAGAATTAAATGCCTCCTCATGTTATGAATTGAAGTATTATCTTAGACAAAAGGATTAGAAGATATATACTCCATCTGATAAAGCTAATGTAACTTTGCTGCAGAAACAAACACATGCCCAACTTTCTAGTATCAAGTGGCAGTTCAGACACAACTCTTAATATGATTACAGTAAATCATAGTAAGCTTAGTTATTGGTCATTTGAAGGGGGAAACGGTCGTCAAATGTATATAATTAATAATAATAAAAAAAGACTGAACATTCAATAAAGATTTGAAAATAACTATCATTTTGTAACTTCTCATCAACTGCTGAACTGAATTAGTGGAATTTACCAAAAGAAAGCCGAAGAAGATTACTATGGTAGGTTTATTTGATATAGTGATCACTACAATTTTTCCCCAGTTGTGACGTTTTTTTGGAGCATCCATGACACTCAAAAGTATCGCTAAAATTATTAATGACGCATCGTGAAGTGTTTCTTTGTGTCACTAAAATATTGTGACACGTTGAAGTATCGCTATATTTTTTTGACGCTTTAGAATGCAGTTCAATTTAAAAGTGTCACTAAATTTGTGACATTGATTGATGTAGTAATTCACTTTAGTGACATGTACACGTGTCACAAATATTTAGTGACACCTGAAAGTAGAGCAAATATTGTGACATTTTTGTACATGTAGCAAAATATGCGTCATTACTAGACTTTTTCTGTAGTGGATATATTAACCTGAAATTTTAATTGACCTATTAAATAGGCTCTGTTTAAAAGTTCATGTCACTTATGTTCTAAAAAAAAGGTTGTCCCTTGATTATTAAATTTTAATAATTTTATCTTACATTTAATCATTTTACTATTTTATATACAACTTGAACACAAAATCAATTTAATTGTATCGTAATATACAAAAAAAGAAACTTTAAATTTTAACGTACAATTGTAAAATAATATTGAAGATAAAATATAATATAATTTACATACTCCCTTTGTCCCAGCATAAACTGCACATAATCTTTTTTACAGTTTTCAAGAAGCATGTTTGACCGTTAATATATTTAACTACGTATAATAACGCCAAATAAAAAGTTGATATTTGGAAACTGCTTATTACGACGAATCCAACAACACCACGTACGATAATATTATTGTTTATATATCTATTCAAATATGTGGTTAAACTTTGATAGTGTTGACTGTCAAATAGTAAGTGTGCAGTTTATGGTGGGACATATGGAGTACTATAATTTGTAAACAATACATATAATAGTTCAAAATTCAACCCGACCGATCCTTTTCGACCCAATCCATTTGGGTTGGGTTGGGCTGGGTCGGGTCGGGAGAATGTCTCATTTGGCTCAAGTGGGTAGGGTTAAAATATGTCAGGTCAAAACAGTTTGGGTTGAATTTTGACCAAAATCAACATGTTTTGACCCATTTACAAATTTTCCCCATTTTCTTGAGTTTTTTTTAAAAATATAAAAATTAGTTTGATTCAACCTATCCATCATTAATTTACTTCATAAACAAGTTTAAAATTTTTGAAAAAATATATATATATATATTTATAAAATATACTCCCACCGTCCTAGAGAAATTGACACAATTTCTATTTTCGTCCGTCCCACAGAAATTGACACAATTAAATTCTTACCTAAAGTGGCGAAAAATGAGCTTACTCATTTACTATATTATCCCTCAAAAGGTTATTAATTCTACTAGTCAACTTTTCATCACCAAAATACCCTTCATTTATTTCTCATCAGCACTTCCACATCATCTTGCATAAAATACCGATCCAAAAGCAATTGTGCCAATTTATCTGGGACGGAGGTAGTATAAATTTTTAAAACTACTATTAATTATAAATAGTATATTGATTAAAATATGAAATATCTGTTCATAATTATATAAATAAATTTTAGTAAAATTATATCTTTTAATCAAATTATTAGAAGTATTCTAATTAAGTAGAATGAAAATAATTGTTATTTTCTTTATTAAGTGAATAATTTATAATCAAATAACATATAATATTCTTATTTTAAATTATATGAAAATAAATTATCATTATATTTATTTTTAAATATGAATATAATTAAAAATTATTTAATATATTGAATAAATTATAAAAGTGTTTTACTATGATTTGGCCGATTTGGGTCGATTTTATGACCCAATCTAACATGACCTGACTTGACCCGAATTAAATTATGGAAATTTTTATTTGGCCTGTTTGACTCTAAATTTTGGGTCATTTTGGGCCGGAACATCTGACCCGCTCCAACTCGATGGTCTGCATTATCAGCAGCCTCAATTTCTATTATTTATTTATATAAAATTACTTTAACCATTTGTCGTTTCACAATTTTAAAGTTATAAAACCAGTACAGTCAACAGATATATAAAAGGTTGTGTTGGTTTTCCATTAACCTTTTGGCAATTGGATAAGAAAGATAAAATGACATTAAATTTTTATTTTAAATTTAGTTGATTGAGATTTAGAATAAAGAATCCGTCTCTTGAAACACGGTTTTACCATAAGTTATGGAAAGATCAAAATTTGAAATACAAATTAGAAGAAATTAAGAAAATAAATTCGAATTGCATTAATCGAGTCATAAATTTATAATCACTATACGTTGCATAATAAATTTCTAATAATGCAACTAAAATCCTTTATCTTTTTATAATTCTAATTCAACCCCGTCTTTCTATATGTACATGGAAAGGTGGTCTTTTCCAAGACTTTGCCTAGAATAAAATGTTAAGGAGAAATTCTCATGCAAAGCGGCAACCATAAACTGACGGTAGTCCACTGTACTTTTTACCTTAAATATTATAATTTTTATAAAATTTAAATATTGCATTTTAAAAGTTAAAACAAGTAATGATGTGTATTTAAATATTGCATTTTAAAAGTTAAAACAAGTCTGTCAAGAGTCCCACTCAATGTTAATTAACAGTTTTAAAATGACGTGTGTAAACTAGATTCGTAATTAAGTAAACAAAATATGGTGCATAATGGGAAAAATAAGGAAACATAAATTACATACCGAAGATGGTGTTGGTAGCATTGGTAGCACATTGGTTGTATGCAGCTTCTCCAATTAGACGTCCCTCGTCGGTATTGAAAGCTACACAAGAAGGCGTGGTTCTGTTGCCTTGAGAATTTGCTACGATTTCGACTCTATCATTTTTCCAGTAACCTACACAAGAATAGGTTGTCCCCAAATCGATTCCAATTGCATATTGCTTCTCACCCATTCTGTATGTATTATAACACCTATTACAATCAGGATTGAATTCAAATTTAGGAAGATCAGGAGTATGTATAGACAATAAACGTAATTATTGATTATTAAATGTATGTCAATAATGATTTCCTCTAGTAGAATATAAACTTAATTATTGGTGGACATGCTTTAAAGAGCTAAATTCTGAAAAGAACGGTACAATTGTGATGCTTTTTTTGGAGCATCCGTGACACTCAAAGGCGTCACTAACACTATTAGTGACACATTGTCAAGTGTCTCTATTCAGCGTGTTACTAAAATACTGTGATAGACGACATTATATATTTTGTGACGGTTTAAAAATGCAGTTCACTTAAGAAGTGTTTCTAAATTTTGTGACATAGATTGACGTAGTAATTGAGTCTAGTGACATGTGCACATGTTACAAATATTTAGTGACACCTGAACATGGAACAATTATTGTGATATTTTCTTACATATCACAGAACATAAATATCACAAAATATGCATCACTATTATTTTTTGTAGTGTGGAACATCTACAGAAAATCTGAAAACAGCAATTGCAAGGAAACTTGTAAGGGTCTGTTGGAGTCCTACGTTAATTATTGATTTAGTTATAACTCAATATGAGGTAATTAATGCGAATTTGACATAGTACTAATTAGTTTAATTATGGCAATTAATTTTCTGTTTCCCTGGTATACCATGCCTATGAAATGTATATATATTGAATGTGCATTTTAATTCTAATAACCGTCAAGTACAGGAATCAAGATAAACATAACAAACCAAATCATAAAATAAAGGCAGAGTTTCCTCTTGCAACAATACCTTACTTTAGTAGTATCAACCTTGAAGGTGTACGGAGGTTACTTAATTTGGCAATGTTGGATGCCAATTTATATACTGACACAAATATTCCATTCTCAATAATTAGGTTAAGGATATATCCCGAACCTTGCTTTTCTTGGATAAATGCTTTTTCCCTGAAAACTAATTCTATTCCCATAATGCACTCTAGGTATTCTATCCTATTACCTCCTTTCACGCTTTCCTCGGATTTCTTGTTCCACACTATTGCATCAAATTGGGCCATGTTTAGAAATTAGGAGGTTTAGAGCCATCGAAGATTTTGTGTTAAATTTAAAAACGTGCAATAAAAAATATCCTTAACCTAAAAACAATTAAAGTATAACTATCAAATAAAAAAATATTACTCTTATGTTACAATTTTTCTAAACAAGATATAGATATTAGAAATATAATAGTAATATATACACCACATTTCAATGAAATCATAAGCATTAGAATTTTACTTATGTTAATTCATTCTTCTGAAATTAGAAAAACACACTCCTTATTTTTCAGCTCTATTTGCTGAGAGAGAAAGGGACTATATTTTTTTGTGCTCTTTCTTTATTCTTGTTTGCTATGTACCTACTATCGGGGTTGGATCATTTTAAAAATCTTTGCATTACTTTTTGGCATAATTGGGCAACAATCAAGCATCAATTTGTGACACTATTACAAACTAAGACTGATGTAACACTTTGAAAGTGTTGCTTTCAAAGCTAATGATACTAAGTTGAACATATTGCACCACTTTTACAAGTATTACCTTAAGTGATATTGCATTAGATCCAACGTAACATTTTTCAAGATTTAGGTAACACTTTTTACAAGTTTAAGTAATACTTTAGAAGTTATTGTAATATTTAAATAAGTGTTGCAAGAAAAGTGTTAAAATAATTCTAATTTGTAGTATTTTGACGTGTAACTCACTCTTTTTATTTGAAAAATCATGTTTCTTAAACAATCAACATCAAACATGAAGATCTACCAAGTTACAACTATTTATGCTTGATGTTGATTGTTTAAGAAACATGATTTTTCAAATGAAAAGAGTGAGGTCCACATCAACATCAAGCATGAAGATCTACCAAGTTACAACTATTTGCAAAGAGTATAAAAAAAGATTTAATGGTGTGCGATCTAGTGCCATTTTTAGTCAAGAAAAGAAAACCAGTTAATATTTTCCATCTTGTTTCACTAGTGTACTGTGCTTTGGATTTTGATCTATTTCATTGAGAGCAGCCACTAGTGGAGAAGGTACACAATCAAAAACGGTTTTTGAGTAACCGCCTTTGATTTGGACTTGGAAGATGTTTTGAATCTGGAGCTCCCTCCCAAGTCACATTGCAAATTTGAAAGACACTTTTAAATCGATTAAAAGACAATTCTTGAAGAGCCGCCTTTACTGGGCATCAATTAAATGCGGTTCTATTGAAAAACCGCTTTTAATGAGGTGTATTTATGCCACTATATAAATAAAACCCCTAAATCCCACGCCATAGTCAATTTTTGCTCACTCTCCTCTTTAGACCCTTTCTCTCCCTCGTCTCTCTCCCATCCGCCTCTCTCCCTCACTGAGCCACCAACCTCTCTCCCTCACTCTGCCACTAGCCCTTCTCCCTCACTGAGCCCGCCTCCCCCCTCTCCCTCCCTCCACATCGCCTTCTACCACCGCCGAAAATCCCTGAGAACCCTCTCTACCGAGAAGCCTCGCTTCCACCATTGCGGCTCTCCACCGCCAATTCCCCTCCACTGCGAAGAGCTCTCCACCGGGAAGTTCCTACGTCGTGTAGCCTACACAACCGCGAATATCCTCTGCGGCGTCGGCTCCACCACCCCCGGGCCGTGTTTGTTGCTAAAGTCCAAATTTGGTCGTTAATGTCCATATAATGTTTGTTGTTTTAATTTTGATGTCAAGATCTTAATGTTTTTGTTCTTAAGAAAATATTTTGATGTTTTTATTGGTTGTTTCAAGTCTGCAGATCTGTAATTTTCTTTTCTTTGCTTGCTGCTAGAAAGCTCAAGTTTCTGTTGGAAACCTAAGTTTTCTGGTATTTTTAAAATTAAAAAAAATCCAAAATGAGTTCCGAATTCAATACTGAAATTCGGACCCGATCAAAGGCGGTTTTTTTATTTCAATTAAAGGCAGAACCAAAAGACACTTCACTAGTGTTTAACCGTCTTTAATAGGTCATCCTCCACTATTGTTTGTTTTTAAACCTTGTAAATGCTACTCTTCTTGATGCTTTTGGAAGCGGTCATGAAAGCCAATATAATCCCGACTCATTTTAATGAGTGATTCAATTACAATAAAAAAAATCTGTTAGAATTGTGGACTGCCCAAATCACGACCAAATTGAGACGCGTCTCCTAGCCAGGTGTCGAATATATGTTTATTAAATTGTTTGGGTAGTGCATTGTAAATCACCAACACACCAAAAATGTCACATATAATACAATTGAAAAAGATACAACATTTAGGAATCATACATTTATAAGTTACAAGCCTTAAATTTATTGATCAGTACAATTTCCATGAAAAATTAACACTAGCAATCAAACAAAACCCAAACCCGGCGTCTCCCCCAATCTATAATCATGATCCAACAAATTAAATTAAATCTCGAAATAAATTTCTGAACAACCAATAAAAAGAAAAATGGCGGGCAATCCAACCCCAGCGGACGATGGCGGAGAAAGAGGCGGTGGCCGGGCGTTTATGCCGGATCCCTAAAATGTCAGTGATGATTTCGTGATCTTGGTGGTTTCGCGGGCGTAAGGGTTATCTTGTCCCTTAGTATTGCAGGTATAGTAGGAGGCGCCGCGCTTGCTGCAAGGGATGCTGCCCTGACGCAAGGCCTCATAGGTGACGTACTTCTTTTCGCTCACTAGAGAGCGCCTGGAGGAATCAGAATCCGCACCCATATCTCCGAGCTTGTTGGAGGAGGACGGAGAAGAGAAGGAGGGGAAGCCGAAGGCCTCCCAAGGGGAACCGGCATTCGCGGTTGCCAAAAAGGCCAATGCCACGAGAAGGATGACGAAACCAAATCGACTAGCCATTGGTATAACTTTTCGTGTGAAAGAAGGAATCAATTTGTGTTTGGAAGAACGAAATGAGTAGTTTTTTCATGCCCTAGTTTTATACGAGGGAGAGGCAGGGGTATGTGTATGAAATTGGAGCTAAAATGGAGGGAGATTAATGGTTGAAATGAAGAGAGAAGATGGAATTATTGAATTATTTTGGTTGGCTTTGGTTAATTTTTATTTTGTTATTTTGTTTGCACGAGTGATGCAACGGAATTTGTGTATTTACTCGTTCTAGATCTTGCACATTTGTATGGTCCCAAATTAAGTTGATATGCATTTAATAAGAACAAATTGTACTATTATTTTGTATCATAAGGTTTTTTTAGTATTTTATTTCATAAGTTTTCGTAGATCTTGCACATATATATAGAGAGGGGGGTAAAATAAAAAATGATAAGTACACTATGTATTTTATTTCCAACAAGATATATATATATATAGAGAGGGGAGGGGGTAAAATAAAAATGACAAGTACACTATGTATTTTATTTCCAACAAGAAATGACTCAACATTAAAACAAGGCGTGTACAAAAGTTAAATGATAGTAACACTTTATCTATATTATCTCTAGAACTAGACTGAAACAGCTTAATTCAACATATTGCTTGTTTTATTAATATGACTTTGGCGTTAACAATTGCGGACCTCCGAACAAGTGTTGAGTTCACGTACTAAGTTTTAATTTTGAGATGGTCTCCCGTTAGGCAGTTTAAACTTTATGCATGGGCTGTTATGTAATTCTAGATATATTCTACCTTCAGATATCTATCTCTAATAATTTTATAGGAATTTATCGCTAATATTTTTTCATGGTTTTTTTTCAATTTTCCCCATCATTTTCCCGCCATCAGCAGTTTGCAAAAAAATAAAATAAAATAAAAAATACTAAAAACTATTTTTAGAATGTAAATAATTAATATGATCATCGAACTGAATATTATAAACATCAGCAATTTGTTTTAGAAAATCAACGAAAAATCATAAAATATCAACTAAAAATTAGAGAATTTTTTTATAAAATAAAACAGTAAAAAATATATAAAAATCAAATGAAAATCGGCAAAAATTGAATAAACGTCGACTACAACTAACAAAACATCAACTTAAAATCATAAAAATATCAACAAATCTTCAATTATCAATTTTTTTAAAAAACTACAAAAATCAACTAATATCAACCAAAATCTAAAAACATCAATTTCTATCACCTAAACTTCATCAACAAAATGAAAAATGTCAACATAAGAAAAAAACCACAAAAAATAACCTATGTCACCCAAAACTACAGACGTCAACTCATATCACATAAAAATCACCAAGAAAATTAAAAACATCAACATGAAGGGGGAAAGGGGAAAACTATCAACCCATATAACTAAAAAACTAAAAAATATCGAATCAACTAAAACTCACCCGGAAAATGAAAAATATCAACATGAGAAAAATAAAATAAAACATCAACAAAAAATACTACAGTACCTCAAGAGTATAAATTATTCATTCAATTTTTTTTAAAACATCAACAATTGTTTTTTAAAATACAAATATCAACCCACATCACCAAAAAGCTACAAACATCAACTCCTCATACCTGAACATCATCCGAAAAATGAAAAATATCACCATCAGAAAATTTAAAAATAACTACAAATATTAATCCATATCACAAAAGAAAAAATTACAAAACATCAATTCATACCAACTAAACCTCACCCGAATAATGAAAAACATCAACATGAGAAAAAAAGGTACAAACAAAGCTACAACTCAAAATTATAAAAAAAATCATTTAAAAAAAAGGTTCTGATGTAATTTGAACCTTAACCACTAACAAAAAAGTTATGAGTTTTAACCATTGCATCAAAGAAGCATTGATAAACATACTCTGAGTGAATAAATATTAAACCTCATTCGTAATAATTTTGAAGTAAGCATCAACCTGCAACATCATTTTGCGTTAAACATCATCGATTTGCAGTTAACATCAACATGCAACATCATTCAGAAGTAAACACCATTCGATTTGCAATAAACATCAACCTACAACATCATTTAGCAGTAAACATCATTCAATTATACTCTCAGTAGTAAAAAACGAGATTATCAGACAACGAGATTAAACATCAACCGACTCTAGCTGGCGTGTTGCCGGAGTTCAACGCAACCGGCATCGCAACAGAGAAGTCCGAGCCACTTGCTCTCGCCGCCGGTGTCGCCAGAGTTCTCTGGCGCAAATCGCTGAGAAGATGAATTCCGGATCGCTAGCACATATTCGCTGAGATTGTCGTTGGATCCAACCACGCCGCCGCCGGAAGAACTAAAAGCCACTTCCTCCGATTCCTCCGCTTCAGCAACTCTGCCGTCTCATCAATCTCCTTGGCGGAAGAAGAAGTTGTGCAGAGGACGGGGTTTCTGAGGTTGTTTGAAAGAAGGAGCCACCACCGATGGAAGCGGTTGAAGTGGAGGAAGAAGAAGCTATACGGAGGAGGAACAGGAAAGATGGAGCCACTGCTGTGGGAAGCGGTTGAGGCGGCGGTTTGGAATCGGTTGGAGGAAGAACGCGGAAGACGATCGAAAAATGGGGTTTCTGAATCTAATTTCTAAAATAAAATTGATATATACATAGTTATTATATTTACAAAGCAAGTCCTCCATATTTTTAGCAATTTATAAAAGTAACCCCATTTCATATAGTATATATAATAATTGCATAATAGTTCCTGCCTAAAATTTAAACTGATTAAAACAAGACTTTGTGTTTTATCTTTTGTTTTTTAAAGCGACAAAAATATTGTTAGTATTTCGATAAATATATCAATCAAAATTTCAATAAAAATTAAATAAATTTACAAAAAATATAATTTTAAACCGCATAACAATTAGATGACTTTATTTTATAATTAAAATAATCAATGGAAGATCCAGAACTAAAATTAAAGGGGGAAGTGATGCCTCACATGGAAAATTTTACTGTCGATTTTTTTATAATAAATTCATTTTTTTCATATTTGCTAAAATTAGATACTTTAATATAAATATATATTAGAATATTTTTAATGCATAAAAAATGTATTAATTAATGATAATATAATAAGAGTGAACACAATTTTTAATACATTATTAGTTGAAATGTTAAAATAATATGATAAAATTATATTAGTGTGTAAAATAAGGAATTTTCTTATTACGTAAATAATTATTTAGAATTTTAAATAAATTATTTATTGATATTAAATAAGAGATTATAAACTAATTAATTTGTCAAAAATGTTGCTGGAAGGAGTAAAATTCACGTGAATGACCTAGAAATAGTTGAACCTTCCACTAATTCAAGACCTGAAGCAAGCAACGCTTATATATACTTTTTTATATTTAATTATTAAACCGATAAAATAAAGAGTTAACTACTAAAAATAGTAATTTTAGTGGATGCTTCCTCCCACCCCGTTAATGAATGCCGCTCGCTGCTACATCTTCATCCAAAACTAAAGTCGTTAAATACAAAAATTCTAAATCGAAATTCAAAGAGATTCACATCCTTCCCCTTCTTGTTAATCATATCATTAATTTCCCAGAGTCTGAAAATTAGGTGATGCTTAAGGTGAAAATAATAACTTCTATCGGTGATGGGCGGATCCAAGCCGGGGCTCATACACCACTCAACCTACCCCTAAATCTGTCGTTAGTGTCTCACATTGGTAGTTGACAGAACTACAACTCAATATATAAGATTATGAGTCACCCCTATATAGTGCTGATTAGTTTTATGATATGAGCTCATAATTCTAATATTCGCCTATGAATATAACTAACGGATGACTTGATGTTTGTTTCTATTTATTGTAATGACATTCCCATAATTTGGTATAAAATATATTTCAAAATATAAATAGTTAGAGATGGTCTCCTAAGAGCCAGCTTAAACTTTAGGCAAGGGTCTTTATGCAATTTTAGCTATATTCTACTTCCAGGGAATTATCTCTAATAATTTTACATGGACCTATGTCTAATAATTTTACAGGGACCTATCGCTAATATTTTTCCAAGGTTTTTTTGTCCAATTTTCCCATCATTTTCCCGACATCTGCAAGAAAATTCAAAAAAATATTTTAAAATATTAACAAAAATGCAAAAAATAATATGACCATTGAACTGAAAATTAACATCAGAAAAAAATAGCTGAACATCAACGAAAAATCAAAATAAAATATATAAAAATTAAATAAAAATCCACAAAAAATAAATAAAAAATAAAAATCAACAAGAAATTGAAAATCGTCGACTACAACTAACAAAACATCAATTAAAAATCATAAAAACATCAACAACATTTAAATTATCAAAAAAAATTAAAAACTACAAACTTTAACCTATATCACCCAAAAACTAAAACGATCAATTCCTATCATCTAAACTTCACCCGAAAAATGAAGAACGTCAGTATAAGGAAAAAAACACTACAAAACATCAACCATATCACAAAAAAAC
>JAULKM010120604.1:0-38125 GCA_032355605.1 Rubia tinctorum | reverse complement strand
TTTGTCTTGAATTACGAGTTGCATTCGTTTACTTATATGTTGTAGCTTTTGTTACCCAATGTGTACCCATTAGTTGTACTGTGAATGACCTCTTTTTCTTCTTTTTTTGCTGATTGTTCATTTTGAATTTCGAATTGGATCTGTTTACTTATATGTTGCACGTGTTAGTATTCAATGCGTATTTGTTAGTTATAATGTCTATGACCTTTTGTTTTCATTATTTGTTAATTGTACGTTTTGAATAATGAGTTGCATCTGTTGACTCATATGTTGCATTTGTTAGTATCTTGTGTGTACTTGTTAGTTGTGTTGTGTATCACTTTTTTTTAATGTTGTTGGTTGTTCATTTTAAATTAGGAAAAAAGTGCTTTTATAACCCTACCTACTTTACATAAGTGTCAATATAACCTTTTGATAACTGAAAGTGCAGATATAACCCTACATAGTCAATGTAAGTGCCAATATAACCCTATAAGTGGTCCGGCGGTGGTTCGGCGGTGGTCCGGCAGTGGAGCGGTGGTGGTCCGACGAAAATTCGATGAAAATCCGGCGGCCGACGGTGGTCCGGTGGCGGTCCGGCGGTGGTCCGCCGAAAATAGGGTCTGAGGGTTATATTGGCACTTACATCAACTAGTTAGGGTTATATCTGCACTAAAAATTATGTGACAGTTATATTGGCACTTATGTCAAGTAGGTAGGGTTATATTGGTATATATCCCTACATCTATTTACTTATATATTGCATATGTTAGAATCCAATATGTACTTGTTAGTTTTATTGTGTTTGACTTTTATTTTCATTGTTGATTATTGTTTGTTTTGAATTAGAAATTGTACCTATTTGCTTATATGTTGCAACTGTTAATATCCAGTGTGTATGACTTTTTGTAGGAGTTGGATATAAATTTTTTGGTTTTAACTTTTAAGTAAACAAATAACATTATTAATTGATTCATTGTATCAGAGACTGCTAGCTAATCATGATAGGAATATTGTTGTAATTGTAAGTTCCCTAATGGAAGATTTCTGTCAAGAGCACTTTATTTTCCATTTTGTTTAGATGTTGAGAGTGCCTCCCATGTTTGCATTGACAAAATTTTCATGTTTTTAATACAAAGTATGCAATGCTTTACATGTGTTGTTTTCACATTAGCAATACTTTCTGTGACCTTTCTGTGACCTTTCTTTGATTTAAATCAGGGAAATCTGCTCATGTTTTTTAAAACAAACATATGTTTTAATATAATCATTATATATTGTAAGGTATTAAATGCAATACATATGATTTTTTTTAAAAAAAACTACAAAATAATGTGAGCTTTGTTTGGTATACTATAAGAGAGTACCAGTTGTAGGCTAAAATTTGCACGTTTTAAAAAACACAAATGATTCATAAGGTAACTTATGTACCACCTCATGGCAACATTTTTCTATTCATAAAAGTAATTGAAAATTTAAAATCATTTGTGTGTTTTTATTTAGACAATACATGTTGTCAACTAACTAATGCAGAGTTAATATGATAATTTTAAATTGTTAAATTTTAAGTTAATTTATTCATGATCTCCAGTAAGAATTTCATGATTCATATTTAGAGTTTTTAAAACAAATGCATGTTTAATACAAATGATATATACTGTAAGGTAACATGTGCATAGTATATACGAAAATTTTCAGTAGTATTTAATGCATTTTTTGAATATTTGCCACATGTTTTTTACATGTTCATAACAGCAAAATTCATACATTCAGAACTTTCAAAAACAATATCATTCACATCGAAAACAATTGAATAAAATAACCCCAATCGGATGTGAAGAATTACAATACAATTGAAATTTAGTTTAAATCAAATTGAAATAAAGTTATTTTGATCAGATCTGGAACTCGTTCTCCCTTCTCCTCTAAATATGGGCAGAATTCACAGGACACTAAGCGGTCGTTTGAAGAGCTCATCGGGGGGAAAAATGAATCCATCGGAGAAGGATTTGGTCAGTTATGAGAAGTTAGATTTGCTGAGAATGAAGATTGAAGTTTGGGAAAGAGATTGAAATTTGGGAATGGAGATTTAAGGAAGAAGAATGGAGGATGGAACAGTTTGCAGAAAATAGGGATGCATATCAAATTTGGGGAAGAAGAATGGTGATTGAAGGAAGAAGAATAAGTTGATTGTTATAACCCGATATTTTAAATTGGGTCAACCCAAAATTTTGCTAATTTTGTGTTAATTGCAAATTGGTCCCTGACATGTTTATAAACTTATGGATAGGTTTCTTGGCAGGAGACCCCACTCATTAATAATATAATTTATTTTAAACTAAATTAAAATATAATTTTGTATTTTTCTTATGCTACTCCATTTCTTTTGAGTTTTTAAAAGATTTTACTACTATATTTTAACTACGACTCTATGTTTATATATTCAAATGAAATATATTAAATACAGAGTTTGAGTCACATGTGATCGAAGTCGAATATCAATAAAAAAACTTTATTTTTCACCGAATAAAATTTTATATGCTACTTATTTTATATACTAGTTATTTTATATAAGTATGAATAATTAGTGGTATATAAAATTTTATTCAGTGAAAAAATAAATTTTATTTATTGATTTTTGACTCTGATCATATATTACTAAAACTCTATGTTTATTTTTTAAAATTTGAAAATATAAACATAAAGTCATAGTTAAAACTATAGTTATAAAATCTTTAAAAATTCAAAATAAATGGAGTAGCATAAAAGTTTCCAAAATTAAATTATTTTTTAAAAAATAAATTTTATTATTAATGTATATTCACTTAATAACAATAAAATACAAAGGGTATATGTGAATATGGCCTGAGTAGGTTGCATGCAATGTTGGTCATTTCAGACTTTTTACCTTATTTTTTAACAAAGTAAATTATACGTTTTACTTCATTTTTTTAAAAAAATAACTGAGCTAAAAGAACTTTTTACTTCGAGTATTTGACCTAAACCAAAAAATTGAGGTAAAATGGGCGAAATAATAGGTGTTGTTTCTCGTACTGTTTGGCAAATTCTAGATTATTTTCATCCTATCAATTTGATTTTTATATTCCCAATTCAACATCCACCACTCGTTTCACTTTTTAAAAACTTTTTGCTCTCTAACACGGTGCCAATATTTGATGACTGGAGGGAGCAGTAAAAATTAGTAGTAGGTTGCAGACATTATCTTAGGACAAGTGCTTTTTTTAAAGGAATACCACCTGTTATGGTGGAGGTTTGACGAACCTATTGCTCTTTTGTACTGTTGCAAATCACAAAATCAAAAGATTCAGTTGGGATCACGAATTTCATGACACTGATTGTAATATTGTAATCCGAAATAGAAATGGAAATCGCTCAATTCTGTGATTATTTCAATCTTGCCAAGTAGCAACCTATTTGTAGTGTTTGTAGGTGTTTTGGGGAAATATGATAATCCCACTTTATTTCTCATTATATCTCTGTTTATATTATCGAATTTTGATGCAAAAATGGTGATATGTTTGAGGGTGCAATATGTCCGGTGAGGGTTTCAAAATCAAAAGTATAATATTATAACTCGTTTGGTCATGTTCGACGAATCTTTCGATTTGAAAGCACTAACGAATTCCTTTTTAAAAAAATAATTAGTCAATTTTGCATAGATTCCTATCCGAAAAGTTTGGCGATATTTGAAGCTCTGCCCTGCAACATGTTTATGAATTCGTAAATTGGATTGCCTGATTTTATTTTTTTTAAAAGAATATAGTCATGTACTCATCCCCTGCCTTGAAACAAGCGACGAACTCGGAAGTCGGTGAGACTTTTTGTCAAATCCTATCCGATATGATTTCAGCCATTGTAGACATAATTTAATGAAAAAAATAGATGACAATATTCCATGTATAATCGAGAAAATATGACCCCACAAAATATAACACTAGGGCTAGATTAGTTCAGATCTATCATAATTACAACTGATTATTTTTTATTAAGTAATTACTTCTACATCACCTACATATCAAACACATCTTCGATATCAGAGCGAGTAATGTACTTTGAATCGAAGATCGATACATGGCCAATGACCACATGCAACCTCCCAACAAGATGTGCAGATCTATTTAACTCCCACATTGTGCCCAAAAAAACCTAACCCACCCACTCTATCCAAACCTAATATAATTTTCCTTCCCCACATAGACCACCAATTAGATAACATGAATTCATCACAGAGGCAGGAGATTCAAAATATTTATGTAGATAATTTCTTATCTCTTCCAATTTTGAATTTGAAGAAGCGGTTCTTCCCGGTATTTTTTTATGCACACTTTTAATTGAATGGATATACCAATGTTTATAGCAATTCTATTGTACTTAATATACTTTCCCATATAACTTCATTTTTACAACTTATCAGAAAATTTTGGATTTTGCAAGAAACCCTAGACCATTATTATTGCTCGTGTTCACTGTATAAATTTGAATGCATTTGATTGAGTTTGTGTAGGTGGAATCATTCCATATAATGATGCAATTGTAAAGAATATCAAACCATAGAATTCAGGATAGATGCAAACCAAGCTGTCATTGTATTATGAGAATAGGAATTTGTTTAATTAATTTGAATTCAAAAAGTCAAATCAGAAAGTTTATTTTGGTACGGAAATAGAATGATGTAAAGCATCTAATAAATCGGATTCCATACATACATGTAGACAATAATCTCTATTCTCGGATAGACGGCAGTCGGTCATGCTAATGTTTAAAATACGAGTAGTTTAATGTATGCCTATTGAAATTAAGTCAGTTGTGTTCAGTTTATATTTGTTCAGAATATAGAAAAAAGAATATGATCTAAATTGAGCATCTAATACATCTGATTCCATATGCATGCAGACAATAATCTCTCTTAGACGGAGTCAGTCATGCTTATGTTTAAAATAATGCGAGTAGTTAATTATGTTATCGAGGTTAAATTAATTAATGACAAGTGCTTCTTTATCGTCACTGTCAAGAAAACCAACAGCCCTGTCACTCTGACATAAGTTGGTAATTAAGTACTAATGAAATCTTAATCATCGCTGTGCACTATTTTGTCTTTGCTGGGGAAATCTAAAGGTACCACACCTGCAAGACAATGCACCTTCATTACTGGTTTTTGGCCAGGTATGGTGTTTTACTTACCCACAACAAACAAACAGTACATTTTACTTTGGTTTGTAATTTCAGTTATTTTGTTTAGGGCAAATAACCAAAGAAAAAGTTCTATAACCTTGGTCGAAGTAGAAGTTTTTTTATACCCTGGTTTAAAAAATCAACGTAAATTATAGAATTTTTACTTTGTATATTTTTTAACCTAAGTAAAAGGTTGTAAAACGGAAGTATATGCTATTACCGAATGGCGTAAGATATCGCAGACACGAGAATGGCCGACTTTGCATCTTATGTCATTTTTACCGACCTGAGATGCGATGGAGGACCGACATCCGTAGTATGTACACACTAAAAACTTTTAGAGTTTAAACTTGTTTGAAAATGATTGATTTTGTTTTATGAACGTAATTTTCAATACAAAAGTATAATTTAACTGTGTAAAAATTAATTGTAGAAAATGGTTTTGAATGCTAAAGTAGAAAATGGCTCTTATAATCATGCATAGATCAAATCGCACATATAACAAATTATTGTTCAAATATGGTACTTAAATTATTAAATATTCCGTAACCATAAAAACATCGTGTAAAGTCCATATTATTTAATTGGCAATTTGTGAAAACTATGCAAATATGGTATTGTTATGTTGTAACATCAAAGAAGGAAGGTTTGTGAGATAAGACATGTAGAGATGTAATCTGAGATGCAGTATTATCGTCCAGATGATTTTTGATTGGAGAATATATCAATTCCTATATTTATGAGATTGGATTATATTCATGGAATTCAAATTGATATGGAATATTCCGTTATGGTTTAGATGTGGACGAGATATTCTCATTCTTTACTTTAAGGGATTAGATTTGGTAATTTTTATCTCCAATGGATTTGATTAAAATAAGAATTTGAAATGGAGAAGGAATCATATTCACACAAGACTGCATTCGTACGACCGCTTTTCATGATGGAACATAATATTCAGTGTGCGAAGAATATTACTTGTGTGGTGGAATAAGGAAATTGGTGAAAATGAAATATGATTCCACATGAGATTGAAGGCTAAAGGATTTAATTTATTGAAGATACTGCGTGAATATTAATTTATGGAAGATTGGAGATTTCGCAATATATTATTTTAGGCGTGTGAGTGAAGCACATTGGATTTATGGAAAATCTCTATTCTTAAGGAAATTGGATTTGAGTTACTTACGGACTTAATTGAAGAAAATCTTCATCCAGATTTTTATATATTTCGAGAGTATTCTAGAGTCATCCATTTATATTCTACATGAACTTAAACTGTCGATCAGGTTCATAATCGTACACCTTAATTCCTCTGGAGGAGGAGATCTAGGGTCAAACGAGTTTCGAGGTCAATGGAAGTCTGATTTAGGCGGATCGATAGAAATGGGAGTTTTCAGAATTCACACGTTAATAATTGGAAGATAAGTATAATTGTATAGGGTAATTTGTATTGTATATTTCTGATTAGTGGATTCATTCTGAACAGGGTCAAGCCCCGCAGATGTAGGTGAATTTCACCGAACTGCGTAACCAAGTCTATGTGTTCTTGTTTTATATTTTTACATACTTGGTTAAATAGGTTACGTTGGAACATGGTAGTAATTATTGAATTAATTAGGTAAAACCAAATTTCAATTGGTATCACAGCTAAGTCACTTGTTTTACCTTGGTTTTGACAAAGAAAGTGTGATCCGACTTTACCAATGGCGACCAGAGAAGGAGTTTATCTGTCTCAGTCACCACTAATACTGGAAGGCTCGTATGAGAATGTTAATAAATTCAATGAATAAACTAGCTTGATACTATGTTGAAACCAAATGGAAACCTCCAGTGGCTGAAAGTTCTAAAGGAGGAAAATCTAGTTCTAAAGAGCCAGGAGTTAAAACTAAAGAGTCATGGACTCCGGATGGAAAAAGGGTGGCTTGGAGAACTCTGGAGCATTAAATGTCATCTTTACTGCAGTAGATGAAAATCAGTTCAAACTCATGTCTACGTGCTATCAGGCAAAAAAAGCATGGGATATCCTACAAACGGTGCATGAGGGAACAAGTCGTTTACGTGAATCCAAACTACAAATGTTGGCCACACGGTTTGAAGAATTGAAATTGGAGGAGGATGATACTATTGATGTGTTCAATAGAAAGCTAAGAGATATCTCAAATATGGCGTATCAACCTGGAAAAACTTATAAGGAGTCCAAACTGGTGAAAACGACTTTGAAATCTCTCCCTCACATATTTTCTATGAATATTACGGCAATAGAAGAAACAAAAGATGTGCCCACCATGACTCTAGATTAATTAATGGGATCACTGCAAACCTATGAAATGACATTGGAACATCAAACGAAGGATTTTTCATTCAAAACTTCATCGTCAAGAAACAATCGTGAAGAGGATATCGATGATGTAAATGAAGAACTTGCTCTTATCACAATGAACATTTCGATAATGCTGAAGAAAGTGGTAAATAAGAATTATGAGGAAAGGTTTAATGGTAACCAATCACGGTTTCAAGACTATGGAAATAACCATGAGCCATATATGGAGCAAATCATTCATAAATTCTCAAGAAGTCAAAATGGAAAATTAAAGCGGTCAAGTGTGTAGAGAATATGAAGGGTATGGACATATCCACACTGAATGTGCCAACACTCGGAAGAAGCAAAGAAAATCATATGTTACCTCATTGAGTGAAGATAAAGAAGTGAAGAATCATGAAAAGGAATTGAACAATAATTATATGGTTTTCGGAGAAAAACTTCAAGGAGACTTGTAAGTTGGTACTGAATGTTCCAACTTCGGACATGAAGAAGTGTATCGATTTTCTAGCATAGTTCAGGCAGCCAAAGTCGGATGTTCCTACACAGAGGAGGTAAGTAAAGAATACTCCTCAAGCAATGACAAAGACATGAGTGTGAATGATGAAGATATCTACGCTGCATATGAAAAGATGTATGAAATGTGGCTAAAAGTTGTTGACTCTAAAAAACTCCTGAAAAAAAGAGAAAAACCTCTTAGCTGAAGAAGGAAGAGAGATGGCATCCCTAGTGGAACGACTCAGGAGGGAAATTGAGTTGTTGGAATTAAATTTGAGTTCGATGACAAAGAGGGAAGAAGTTACGGAGACAGCTATTAACAGGTTTAATACTAGAAAAAGCAAAATTGGATGATATACTCACCATGGGTCAGAGTTCTGGAAGTTGAGAAGGTATTGGATATGGAAAGCCATTGAGCAACACTGTATATTTCAAATCAGAGTTTTAGACATGAAGAGAAAAGTGATCGAAACCTGGAAACATAAACCTCTTATTTGTTACTGCTGCACCTATCAAGACCATACAGAGGATCAATGCTTTAAAATACTCAAAGACATCATGAATAAATGACAACTATATGGATGTTCCAACATAGATAACGTCCAACGATCAAAGATGGTCGGAAAGGTATGGGTTCCTAAACTTACTAATACTTTCCTTGTTGCTCATACTTCTCTTATTGCACACTCTGAGGATTCGTGGTACTTTGATAGTGGATGTTCTCGACATATACTGGATCACAAGAGTACTTAAGGAAGATCAAACCCTATGATGACAGATTTGTTACCTTTGGCGATGGAAGAAAAAGTAGGGTAGGTGGAAAATGTGAGTTGTTTATAAAGGGATTCCTACCCATTACCAGTGTTCTATTGATAGAAGATCTAAAGGCTAATCTTCTAAGTATCAGCCAGCCATATGATGATAATATGACTTTGGAATTACATAAGAAGAAGTGCATAGTGAAACATGGCAATAGCAAAGTGCTTACTTGTAGTCATCAGACAAATGTTACTTGTTGGAACAAGAAGTGAACTGCTTGAGTGTTGAATATGATGAACTCAAAATTTCAACGGCTTACAATATTCCAGCATCGGATGATTTCTCAAATCAGGGATGTAATGATGTTGGAACATCATATGAGGTAGATCTTATGGATGAAGCTGATAACTCTTATAACTTCAGCGATGTTGGAACACCGTCCTCTTCATAACTCTCCCATGTTCCAACAATAGTGCAGGCTGAATCAAGAAGAATAAGGACTCGATCAATCCCTCGGGTTAACTATAGGGAACTTGCTGGTCCATAGTGTTTTGTCTCCCTTATTGAATCCAGGAATTACAAAGAGACTCTCCTTGATGAGTATTGGATTGCAGCAATGCAAGAAAAACTTGGGCAATTTGAATGCAACGATGTGTGGAACCTTACCTTTTGTTCTAAAGGAGTTTATTTTGATGAGACCTTTGCACCAGTTTCCTGGTTAGAATCTATTCAGATTTTACTTGCTATTGCTTGCACTCTGGATTTCACTTTATACCAAATGGATGTATAAATTGCCTTCCTAGATGGAGTAGTCAATGAAGGGGTATATGTGGAATATTCCAAAAGATTTGAGGATCCTCATTATCCACACCATGAGAATTACCTTAAGAAGGCATTATACGGATTAAAACAGGCACCAAGGGCATGGTGAAAGCGACTCACTACCTTTATACTCAAAATATGCTATCGTCGAGGAGGAGTAGATCGCACGTTGCGTGTTTTTTGTGAATCATCAATAAATTGATTGCTCAAATATATGTTGATGATATGATCTTCGGGTCTACTTTACCATCCTTGGTATAGGATTTTGTGACTTTGATGCAGGATGAATTTGAGATGAGTGTGATTGGGAGTTTATTGTATCTTACAGCAGGAAGTTGTTGTGCACAATTATTATGGATGAAAAAAATGTTGAGTGATTATGGAATTAAAAAGGGGCTTCTAACGGTGTTATTTGATAACAAAAGTGCTATTGACATCTCAAATAATCTATTACATCATTCTCGGACAAACCTCACCGATATAAGACTTCATTTTATTCGAGATCTGGTTGAAAGGAAGGAAGTGATTGTTGTCTATATTCCAACATCTGAGCAGTTTGCGGATGTTTTCACAAAACCTTTGGACTCTGCAACTTTTGAGCTCATTAGACAACACTAAAGTGTTTGTCAAATTTGAGGTATTTATTATTTTCTCAATATTTGTGTGATTTTATCTTTTTTGTACATACAGTAGAAAAATACCAAAAAAATAGAACAAATAGAGGTGTAGTTGGATATGTTTGAAGTTGGTATTGAAGACATTTTGGTGATTGATGTGATGACTAGTTGGTGAAAAGATTAGGATAATTTATGATTGGCATGCTAGTTAGGATTATTATGAAATGGTCAAGTTGGATCATGAGATGTACATGATGGTCGAATAAATCAGAGAGATGGCTCCTCCTGGTATTCTTGTTTAGGATGATGAGGAGTTGAAAAGTAGTGATGATGGTTATGTTTCACACATAATATGGAGACATTGGGGAAGCTAAAGATATAGAGATTGTAAACCTTAATTGTATGGGTTGATTATATTCCAAATCGGCATAGGAACACTAATCATGATTATGATTTTGGTATAAGAGCTTCCAACACATGAGGAAGATAAGTTTATAGAGCAAGTTGAACAGGGTGAGAACTCTCATGTTCCAACACAGCAACAGAAACCTAACACGGAAATCAATTATATTCCAACATCAGTATTTGATGTTCAAACATAAGATGAGCCGGTTGTGATTAGAGACTCTGATGTTCAAACATAAGTAAATGTGGTTGGAGAAAATCATGATATGGAAGTTGAAAAGGCCCATGTTTTACACGATTCGTGTCGTTACAAGTTCCAAAAGTGAATACCAACCTCCAGAGTGTGGAAAATGGCATGGGCCGCTCCTTTTTTCTAAGCAAAATGTCCTTCTAGCCAAAGGCGCAAATAAGAAGTTCTAGACTATGCACCGGACCATGGCTCGTGCTTGTCCGTGCAGCCCACAAGACATGAGGCTACACGACCGTGCCTACTATCCGCGCAAATTATGGCTGCTAAGGTTTTTTGGCCATTTTTGGGCCAATTTCAAGGCCCAATTTCCTACTACCCTATATATGGGCCTTTGTATACTAGGGTTTAAGTTTATGCCCATTTTCAATCTTCAAGAGTAGGCTGGAGAGAGAAAATCCTCTTCCTTCTCTCTAGGTTCTTTTCTTTTCTTTTCTTCTCTTTATTTTTCTTTTGCCCAAAGGCATTGAATCCAATGAATTACTTGAGTTCAATACTTAGGGAGTAGTTAATTAACTTGGGGATTATATTTGTATTCATGTATTAATGTTCGTTTTGTGATATTTATTAGATCAGCCTATTTGTATGTGTTTCATGATTATTATGTTAGCTTTCCCTTCATGTCCTTGTTTATTGCATGATTGTGACACTAAGTTAGCACCCATCATAGTCCACTTTCATGTTGATGCAATTATTGATACCCCAAGGGAAGGAAACCTAGATGTGTTTGGGGTAATGATAGTCTAAAACTGTGTGGATGTTTGCACATGGATTGCCGAGTCAACATTACGATCAACCATACATTAGTAAGTAGGAGAGTTGGTCCGGAGGGTTACAGGTAGAGATAGTTAAAGTAGCAAACTAGGGTTAGCTTTGCAACCCTAGAGCCATCGATAAGGTGCTTCCTCCCCTTTGCCTTTTAGGCCTAGGAGAAGCATTCCTGGTGTAGTACCCGGGACATAATAGCACGGGGGAGATTCAGATCTGCATAACAAGCAGGGCCGTTATTGCACTCCCCTAATTACGGAGGCGGTGCCGATGTAATATTACATGTGCACCCTACGTGACAGATATGGGGAAGTGTTGATCATCGACCACACCACGTGTCACGGACACTAGATTAGGTTCGTAGTTCTTGTATGTGATGAAATCGAGGATCGAAACAACATTAATCATGTTTTGAAAATATTCCCCAAGTGTCAGTTTTTATAGTTTATTCTTGTGATCAATTGCAAGTTAGTAGTTGTTAGCAAAACCCCTCTCAATGCATGTTTTACCAACAGTGATTATTCCTAACACGTGATCGGATTGACGACCCGATCACGGCTATGTGTAGTTGATTATTAGATTCCTAGCATCTTTATAGACGACCCCAGTACTTGCCACAATCTACACCTTTTGATAGCATAGTAGTAAGAACGGGAGCTAAATTAGAAATCATTATCTTTGACCCTTAATAGTCCTCCTATCAGTTTAGTAGATCTCCCGAGATTTATTTGCGACACCGGGAGGGGATGGTTCACCCATCATCTACTTGGGGGTAAACATCTTCCGGACCCTTTTGGAGGCATTAAATAATGTTATAGTTAATCCAAGGGCTTATCTCAACAGTATACCCATTCCCCCTCATCCAATGACTACACAAACCCTCTATCCCATGCAAATTGGCATAATATTGGAAGACCTCATCAAAGTTAGAAGTTTAATGACATGTTGATCTTCAAAACACTTAATGGGTTGGCTAACCATATACTATTTCACACATTCAATCTATTATATAGCTATCCAACAATTTTCCATCACCCCTTAATGGATTAAATATAGTTTGGGCATCAAGGGAAACAAACCTTTCTTTGTAGCCGGTGTTCCTTGGTCGGCCTCCTCTTGTTGATTTGGACCAATTCCCGCAAACCGGTGCATTAGGATTTGAAGGCCACATCCCAAAATGTTTCCCGCATGAGTGAGAATTTGAATTTTGGTGAAGGTTGGAGTTCCACAGTCGGAAATGGATATAGGGAAATCCCAATTTGGGTTTTTTTTAAACATGCATATCATTTATGAGCTCGGAACTAATTCGTTATTATTTTTTACAAGGATGATATATAGTTTCTTCCTCAAAAATACAATCAGATATTGTAATAAAACTGCCACAATTATTTGTTCCAAATCCAAAACTATTTTTTGTGATTTTAATGAAATTTATCAAGATAAGAATTAAATATTTGGTTGAGCAGGTTCTCTCTTGAAACTACATCTGAGCTAGTTCTGAGCTCGTAACTTCCCTATTCAGGATTTATACTTTGTCAATTACATAGTTCTGAGACCGTAAATATAATCCCTTAAAATGACTTTAAAAAGCCCTTTCTTCGTAGGGACCAGGTTCAGTCTTGAAATTACATTAGAGTTCGGAACATCACTTTTGAGCTCGTAACATCTATATTCGGGATTTCTTTTTCTCCAAAAGAAAAAGTTCCAAGATCGTAAATGTAACGAAGGAAAATGACTTTAAACTATTCATTATTCACAATGACCAGGTTTAGTCCTAAAAGTATATCGGAACTTCAATTCCGAGCTCGTAACGTTGGAAATTTATACAACTTATTCAATTCCTGAATAAATGGTTCCGATCTCTTAACGTATTCAGGGAAGATATTTAAACAGGGCAAAAATAGTTCCTCCATCGGAATCGCTTCGTCAAGTATTGTTATCTCATGATTATAGGCCATTATTACATCCAAAAATAAATAAACAACATACATGAATGAAATGGAAATTTAAAATAGATAACATCTTAGAAAAAATGCAGTAGTCATGATCATCTAACAAAATCAACTTATCCAAAATAAAACATCCAATTCATCCAAAAACACAACATCCAATTCATCCAAAACATACCATCCATAAAAAATTATTCTTAACATCCAATTCATCAACCTAACGTACATTTCTTCAATTTCCGAGTCGGTCTTCTCAAGGTCTGCTTCTCCATCCTCACCTTCTTCGCCCTCAGTCCAATCATCCTCCAAATATTTAGGCTTAGTGTTTGGCATACCCTCATCGTCACTAAGCACACTGAGGAGTCTAATGAATTCGATGAATTTATCATGCCTAGCTTCGGCCGTTGCTATGATGTCAAAAGGTTGGAGAGAACACAAGTACACATTGTCTAGAGATTACATATTCTCTAGAACAAATGGTGATTGCCCATGGTTGACCTATACACATATTCAACTGGATAGTTATAAAATTCATAAGAGAAGAACATTGGAAAATGAGGAAAATGTAAGTAATTTTTATTATTTTTATTAGTCTCTAAATATTACATTCCCTTTAGTTTTTATATGCTTAGGACATCATAAAATTAGGGGTGGAAAAACAAAGTAATATATTTGAGGAAAAAACCATATCGGAAGAGCGGGGGTGGATATGGATTAGCAGCCCTCGAATTAGTCAAAGAACATTTTGAAAGGGATGTTGAATGTGCCGTTGATGGGGGATGAGCAAGGAAAAGGAGAGGTCATTGGTCACACCAATCGATGTGGAATAGATCTATAGGTGTGATCTCTTCTTGAAGAGCTGGAAAAACAAAAAGGGTGGATACGATAAAACTATGATTATTGAAGTCGGGAATAGAGTGGTGAGATCTTATTTATTACTTCAAATTTCAATAGGGTTTATTATTTCCATTCATTATTTTTCACGGAACAATATTTTGTGTGCAGACAAAGTTAAAGCAAGACCAATTGGAGGGTCGATACATTCCTTCGGGTAAGCACGACATCCTTTGTTAGGATACAAGTAAACCCAACCATCCCGGTCGTGCCATAGGAGTGGGATCATTTTTGTCCCAAAGAGAGGCAATTGGTATAGTTCGATCCTACGACCGGGCTAAACCATCGAGAGTTCACATGTTGCAAAAGGAATCCCTCGTTAGAGACAAGCGGATAGAGCATCAAGAACTATTTGATTTGAAAGTTGGTTGACCAGGCGGGGCTCCTGCTACCTGAGAATTTGGAAAATTTGACACCCGATTGGATGCCACCGTCTAAAGGATCAAGACATTCGCCGGGAGAAGTTGAGATGAACGAACAACCCATTCTTGATCCCCCAACAAATGAAGAAAATAACATTTCCAAATCCATTGTGTCATCCCAAAACATGGTTGGCTGAATTAAATTATTTCATTGATAAGTATTTGACTACGGATTTATTTTATATTATGTCTGTTCTCTCTCACGATCTAGACATCGCATATGTGTGAGCTATACATTGATCGAGGTGAAAAAGGTCGACCACTACACGTTGCCAATGGAATTTAACATGAGTTTATGCGGTATCATCATTCTGTTCAAATTGGTGATGGAATTTGTAGAGTTTCAATGGAGAACCCCAAGTTCATCAAAGCCCTATTACCGATTCAGGAAGTCCACTACAAGTGAGTGTGATCCGCATGGGAAATGTTTCTTCTATGGCCTCGTAGCCTCATTTACATGGACCCGATCAAAGATCATCATTTCAAGGAGAAACCAATAAAACATCTAAGCAAATTGTTGAGGCGACAAAGATTACAAAACAGGTTATTAAGGAGTCATCGAGTTTCACGAGGGTCTTGCATGATTTGATGGCCAAACACCAACGGAATTTAACTTACTTATTCTTGGGTAATGAATGCATATTCATTCAAAAGAGAGAAATCATCACATCATGGATTGACTTTGAAGACCTATGGAGGTGTGATCAAGTGAACCAAACGCTTTGTATACATTTTTGATAATTCCTGATCATTTCCTAATTGATGATACCGATTTCATTTCGAAGGTACATGTATTAATTTGCTAACCAAGAGGACAAGGGTTGGATAGGGTATTTGTGCTCGGTATTTACTCAAAAAATTGGGTGTACTATTCAAGAGATGGTTGACTATATCCACAAAAGTCTTGGACGAATGAATAATTTTTTTTGTTACACCGCATATTGAAAGGTGATGGATACACATTCATGACATTTAAGCTAATAAATTAACACATTATTTTAATATTTTTCTCCAATATTGCAGAGACCATTAGAGATTAATATTTATTATCTTCAGCAAGAAGCGAGTTTACTGGATGGATCCTCTTTACTTCCAACCATATGATTCATTAGTTAAAACATTGGGTAACTCTATCGAAGGTACAGAGAATAATGGTCATGAGGTTTTGGACCTAATACGATTCAAGGTTTGATTCTCTTTTCATGTCACAAAATTATATTTAGTTATCACTTATTGTCATTGTTTGTTACTAATTTTAATTGTATTTATTATTACCAAAAATAAGAAAAGACATGGGAATGTGGCTATTATGTAATGGAGTGTGTCATACATATGTGTGAGGATTACCTAGAAATCGACAAAGTGAGTACCAAGACGATTATTTCGAGAATCATTTTAAGCAACATAACATGTCTTCCCAATTCTTATATTGTTACTATGTTTGTTTCAGAGATTTTTCCAAAGGTTCTCAATCTGTATTCACAGGATGATATCAACATTGTAAACAATTGCTTGTCTAGATATCTTGTGTACTCCCATTCCTCTTCCAAAGGGAATCCAAATGTGGTATTATGAGAGACTAGTATTTGATGACATAGTTGTGTGGAATAGATTTTTGGTTACTTCTATTCCAATCTATTTATTGTTGCTTTCTTAGCGTAGTCTATAGATTTTTGATATCTAATGTCATCTTTTTTTTGTAATTTGTACAATCTAGATTAGTTTTACGAGGCTATTTAGCCGGTTTATAATGAAATAGGCTAATTTTACTATATTGTACGATCAGAGTTCCGAGTGAAGAACTAAATTCTGGACATATGTTCATATTTTACATAGACACAATTTGATGTTCCTCAATTGGAACCTATGGATCAGAAACTGTTCTGTACTCGAAGCTGATATACCGACATTTTCATTTTTGGGCAAAATAAACCAACGCATGTCAAGAATTCACCCCCAATGGAGGAACACTTTCTGAAGCCCAGAACGACGTTCCGAGTCCATAATTGCATTTCACCAGAGGGCGTCTGATCAATAGTTCCACACTCGGAACTCAATAATCAGTTTCGCTCTCGGAACCCTATAGGTAGTCTGAGACTCGAGTAATGAGTATCACACTCAGAATTCTATAATCAGTTATGCACTCGGAACCCTACTCCTGAGAGAGTACAAATTGACCCAATATTTTGTTACCCCATTATCAATTTCTCCAAAATACACGATTTTTGTTGTTCTTGACTAAATATTGAAATATTAAATAAATTATTTTTTGGTGAAATGTTGGAAAGTGCTAGTACATGTTCTTGAGTAACTCATACCATAAACTCATTATCAAGAGTAGCTCATACCATAAACCATTTTCCAAAAAAATCCATGAGCACTGGTATTAATACCGGTGCTAGCTATTTTCCTACCAAAATATTACTCGCCGAAATTATTATTTCGATCATAGACATTGGTATTAGCACCGGTATATGTTATTCCTCCAAAATTAGTGATGGAAAATATTAAATCCAAATATTTTTTCTTCAAAGGCACCAGTATCTGGCATCAGTATTCAGTGTCGCGGTGCTAAATTTATTCATAGGCACGGGGTTTTTGTGTAGAGGTGCTGAATCTTTTATAGGCACTGGTATTTTTGTTTTGTAGCACTTGTATCACTGACCTACCAGTGCCTATGTACCTATTTTCCAGTAGTGACAGTATCTACATGGTGGGCATGGGTTGGACAAAGAACAGTATAAGTATATGCTTGTGTCGGGAGGCCGGTGATTTTCCAAATGTATGCAAAGTCACACTGTATTCTCATTGTCTCTATCTCCTAGGTTGGTGTATTCCATGCTTAGAGAATCCTTGGGTGATTTGCCCACATGTGTCACCTCCAATGAGGGTATGAATGAGGTTAGATGTTTTGCGATTTTGAGGTAATAAGTTTTTGCATGGTGGTGGTGATATGGGTTTTGTGGGCTTAGTCTTGATTTCCATGATAAGGGTGGGGGTATGTGTGCCATACGGGAAAGTCTTTTCGTATTATTTATGCTACATTGTTAAACGTGTTCCATTTTCCAAGGCTTGATGGGTGCCTAAGTGGTTATGGAAAAGTGTAACGTAACGACTCCCTGGATATTCTCTTAATATCATTTATCTTTTCTATCATATCCTACTAATACAAAGGCATCGCTATTGGGGGAACATTCTCATTTGTAGTTTGTTTGTGATTAAACTGTACTTAGGCTCTAGTGTGGCTTCTCTAGTGGTTGTGTGTTGTGTGATGTGTGTTACATGTTAATACTGAAGTGGTTGTGAATGTGTGTGAGTTGTAAACTTCCTATGGGAACATAGTGTGGGATGGCGATGATGGCTATGTTATGTGCCTAAGATCTTACTGGTTTTATGGTAATCTATTCTAGATGGATTGGTTGGAGGAGTTATCTCATTTACGGCAACGCAGGCTTGGGTTACATTTCTTGTGTGATTTTCTAAGGGAGAGCATGCGAGATGTAAGCGTAACGCTTAACCATATGTTTAACCATTTTGTTGTTGATTATTTGGTGTTTATTGATGTCTTCTTTTCAATTTTTTCTAGGATTGGAAATCAGGTTCAGCAAGCATGGAGAAGAAGATGATGATGGATTTCCATCTCATCTAGTCACCATTCGCGAGGGGAGGCCTACAATCATGGAAGCTTGGTTAAAGGGGACATAGATTGCGCAATTGACGTACTTACCTGATTGGAATGGATTCAAGAGTTCATTCAGCTATGTGCAGATGGAATAAAGTATGTCGAGAGAATAATAATTATATGATGGTAATGACAAGACTCTAAAAGCATGTGTTTTCTAAGGCATTTAGCATATCTTTTATTAGCTTTTGTATGGTAGATTGCAAGAATTAAGTGACGTTATATTAATAGTGGTTTAGATGACCTTTGTTGGTTTTCTTATCTAAATCCAACATTTTGTATCTTATTTAGATCTAATAGATTCTATGCCCCTACGAGCGTCTGGATCTGTTTTTATGAGTTCTCATTTGTAGATTGCTCATAGGCACTTCTGACCGTGTTTCACAAGAATGGTAGTACATGGTAAAAGGCCATTCGCAAGAATGGTAGTAGATTAAAGGTCACGATTTAAAATGTGGTAGTAGATGGATGCGCAGAAGAAAAGAAGTCAAAATCTAGAAGACATGAAGACTGGCACGGCCCGTGTACATTTACACGGTCTGTACCAACCCATTTTCTGAGGAGAGAAATTCTTGGTGCAGGCCGGGTGCTTTTGCATAGCCCATGCACCCATAAGTTGATGACCCAGTCTTTCATTCGGCGCCTCACAACCTATTGTGTGGCAGTATACTTAGAAGACGAAGACTCCAGACGACAGCCCACGTGCTTTTTCAAGGGCCACGTCGCTCAAACCGCCATAAGTGCTGTCCAGTATGCGGCTCGCATGCCCTTGTATAGACCGCATGTTCAGATTGGCTAAGAAGCACCTTTGTACATGCCCATCGCTCCAAACCAGTGGCACAGACCAGTCGCATTGTATTTCGCCACAACTAACGTGTTATCTACGATGTCGCAAATTCATACACACGAATATGCGACTTCACATTGAACACATCGGCTTTGCCAAAATATCTGCGATATGAATGCAACATCGGCATTTATACATGCATGAGCTAGGTTTCTCCAAGTTGAACTAATTGTTCCAAGTTCATGTTTTCCACATATGGCTCAAATGAAGCAAGCAGCCAAGAGGTTTAGGAAAAACACCTTGGAAGATGGTCTATCGCACACCAAGAAGATGAACACAAAGCCCACCCCTCCACCACCAATATGGGACAACATACGCTTAGTAAATGAGGAGGCACATAAGTGTTTCGAAAAGATCCTGGGTAGCAAGATAAAGGAGGTCGGGGTGATAAAGCCTGAGGATATTCCTCGAATCCACCTCGACATTTTCCTTGAACCATTCAAACCTTTGGGAATGGAGGGTTGATATACTTGGATAGACCGACATATGACACAGAGGTCAAGGAGTTTTATACCAATTTCGTTCAGCAATCTACAGACATCTACAGACAAGAGTGAACGGTGTGGACATGGAGATGATGACAGAGCTCATCAATCAAGTGATTGGGTACAGAGTCGGTGCGAAGGATCACCCGGAGGTTGAGCCATTATGATTGTACTGCCAGAACAATTGACCTCCACCGATCCCCAAGGATGACTAATCTGGGGCACTTGACCCTAACTGCATGGTGGAGAAGTAATTCAAAATTATAGTGGGGAACGGGCTCATCCAAACAAGGTGTATAAGGTTAATGTCTTCAATCTCTAGGAAAGGATGATGTGCAATATAATTGTACAAGTTCTTATCCCTTCCAGACATCCTTCAAAGTGCACGATCAACGAGGCCGTCATGTACGACCACCTTGTGGTGAAAAAGGTAGTAAACTACGGGTACATCATCATCCAAGAGATGCACCAAGTGGCCATCGCAAGGAAGAGTTAGACACTCCCCTACAGCAATGTGAACCCCACCATTATGGGAAGGAGAAGGTTCCAATCAAATCAAAGGCGAAGATTCAGCCAAAGTACTACGCTGCGAACTACTTCGGGTAGAAGTATTGGCATTGGGAGGCTAGGAAATGGATTGATCGCAATGCCTGTACGGGAAATTTAGAAGTACCACAGCCAACCAGGAACAAGGAGAACCATTCAGCTCCCACAACAGAAGATCCTGCCACCACCAGTACTCCTGCTCCGTGATCGGGTATAAAAGTGTTTAGGTTTTATGGATATACCAAAATATTCATTATTTACGTTTTATAATTGTTATTTCATTTAACTTATTTTTTCCAACACACCTTAAAAATAGCTCCTAGGGCATCCTCATGAAGGATGTGACTGAGACCAAGTCCCTGTCGCAGTGCACAAACCGCAACGTGCAAAATATTTAGGAAGAATTGGCAGAGCTGAGGTCTATGACTGATGATGCGATCAATGCACCTGGTGATGAGGTGCCTGGAGATGACGAGGATGATGTGAGACTAACAGATGATGAAGAAGGGTTTAGCGATGACAATATCGATTCTTCCACCAAAAAGTCGGATGGAAATATTACGTCGGCAAACGACATCCCAACCCGGTCACCACCCCATTAATTTCCATGATTGTTATTTTGTCGTGCATGATGATGACTTTTTTGGATTTTATTGGGATATTTTATATTATGCTTGATAATTTTAATTTGTGGGATTTTTCTAGGATTTTGTATGCATGGTAGCAATATATATTAGTCTTTTCAATTTAGTTTCATTATATTTTACACTGGATTTTGTGAACTTGAGATGGCACATTTTCATCGTACATTCCAAGTTCTGGATGTATTGGTTATCCATTGTTGATGTATTATGTACAACAAGGAAGTTTGACGTCGCACACCATTCGCACCCATGATGTCGAGTTAACCGACAAATACAGACTAAACTAGGACGTTGCGTGATTTAATTTATTTTATTGGATTTAGCCAATGGTTTGGAGCGATGGGTATGCACGACATCGCTAGGCCCAATATGCGAAGTCTCTTTATTGTCATTATAATTTTGGTTAATCAAATCATGTTTGTGAATTCATTTATGTAGTAATACACTTGAACTACTAGGTGATACCCACGTTACTGACATCACAGCTACGTCAGCTATATTTATTACTTCTCATTGGAATTTATTTACCACGGTTATCACAAAACAGCGGTAAAAAACCTATCATTTACCTTGGTTATTTTTTAACCTAGGTGAAAAATATTATTTACTTCAAAAAATAAAATAACCGAGGTAAAAGAATTTTTTACCTCGGTTATTTTACCTAAGCCAAAAAGCTGGGGTAAAAAGGGTGAAGTAATAGGTCGTGTTTCTTGTAGTGTAGATTAGGGCTATTGTAGGTTCAAGAGTACTAGGAGGATGAGTGCATTCATACTACCTTGAGAGTACCACAATGATCATTCGACTCTGATTGTAATTGGCTAGTTGAGTAAGTGATTGCATGTCAAGGGCACTAGACTAATCCTTAACGAGGGGAAACCCTTAGCTTACCTCAATAGATGAGCATGATAGGTTGTAGCGACTAGGGTTGTGGTGTAGCGGCTAAAGTCGTGTAAACCCTAGAGTCATCACGAGATGCTAATTCTTTTTATTCTCTTGGCCTAGGGATTGGAGTTCATAGTGGACTACCTGGGATGTATTGTCCTTACTCTATTATCCAATGCTTTCTAACTATGCAAGGTATTGCTCCTTTTAGCATTGGGAGTGAGATTGACAAGTAAGGATATACGGTATCAAAAAAGATTATCGAAGCGCCTTCCCTAATTACGGAGGTGGTGTGGTAGCTTCATAAAGTGGAGACGAATCTTGGTGTGACAGACATTGATAATTTGTAGCTATCTCCACACTGTGTGACATAGGCATGTGACAAGTATATATATATATATATATATATATATATATATATATATATATATCTTGCATGTTACAGAATTTAGGATCAAAGTCATTCATCGGTCATGTTATGCAAATATTCCCCAAGGCTAGTTTATAGTAGTTTAATCTCTCATATTTGTATGTTCCTCAGTTGTTAGACAAACACCCGCCAATATTTTGTTTGTAGCACTAGCTATTCCCTACTAGGATGGTCGTCGGTTTGGTTTAATTGGTTTTCGATTTATTTGGTTCGGGTTATTCGGTTTTACCCCCTAAAAAGCCCAAAACCAAATTTGACCCGAATAACCCAAATTATCCAAACCGAATTCGGAATTCGGTTTTGGTTTGAAACTGAATCGATCCCGAATAAAGCGAATTGATTGTAATTTTTAAAAATAATTACTAAAATCTTATAACTGAATTTAAAATTAAATAAAATATGTAATCTAATTTCTACATCATCAAAATCAAGTTTTCAAAATTAAAATCCAACAAGTACAATACAAATTCAACGATAATAATTTTGGCATTACATTTAAAATTAAAGAAAAATAGTTCCTTTTAATATTCATATTCAAAACCTTCACATTCTTCAAGCATTCAATCTCTCCAATTCACATTCACGTTCAAGAACTCTACAAACTTACTTGGGGTAACTTTTGTTATTTACCTATTTCCCCAAACTTACTTAGGGTTTAGAGTTTAGGGATAATTTTAAAAAAAACATTGGTCCTCCAACTTAAGTTTATTTATAAATATAATTTTGATGTTTTAAAATTTAATTATTTTTATGTATTTAATTGATTACAATTCTGCATTCTGTTCGAGTTTTGGTTTGAGTTTAATATCCAAAACCGATCCAAAAACCACATTTAGAATTGGTTACATTCAATTCGGATATCCGAAAACCATATATTCGGGTTGGGTTATTTGAATTTGGATAATTAGGTTTTCGATTCGCTTTTTGGTTTTTTTTGCCCACCCCTATTCTCAACACACAATTGGAGTGACTCCCGGTTGTGAGTTGTATCTAGTTAACTTTCGAATTCTAGTATCTCTTTGGACGACCCCGGACTTGCCACTACCTACTCTCTATTAGTTAGTAGTGAACACGGGAGCAACTCTATAGCTACTCTCCGCTGGTTAATATTGCTCTCCCAAAAAGGTTAGTGTTATTGATGACCCCGCAGGATGCAGATAAAATTTTGGCGCCGATGCAGGGGATACTATTTGAAATTCGATTGTTAGCTCACATAACTAGTAGATAGTAATAGTTAGTGTTTTTTTGTTGCTTTTGTTGGTGATTGTGTTGAGCCCATCAATATATTTTCTTGTTACTCATAATTTGTTTTTCTAGTTTTCTTTGTGGAATGGTATTGTATTGCTTCATTTTTTGGTACACACTCGTACCACGAACCAAGGAGCCCTACACTACTAGAAAACACAGGTGGGTAAACAAGGAGGAGAAGAAGAATTAGAGAAGAAGTTCCACAAGGATCGACAGTTTGTGTAGAGGTAGAGAGAGGTACTATGGCCAAAGACATTAGGACGTTGAGACAGTTGCTTGCTCCAAATTTGGAGAATCAACCCCTCTTCATCTTCTTCACGCCTTTTTCTTAGAATGTTACACGTGAGCTTAAGAGGGAGATGATACAATGTCTGCCTACATTTTACGGGATGACTGGGGAGGATCCCGATAAGCACTTATCGGAGTTCCATTTGCATATACCAAAATGAAGCTACCAGGGGCGTAGGAGGAGGATTACAACTTGAGCTCCTTTCTCTTCTCACTTAGAGATGTGGCAAAGTACTAATTGTACTATCTCCCACCAGAGTGTATCACCTCATTGATGGATAAGAAGCGCAGGTTTCTTGAGAAGTATTTCCTTACTTCAAAGTCTGCTAGATTGAAGAAACATTTGTCCAATATCTCACAGCTTTCAAATGAATCTCTATATGAATTTTGGGAAAGCTTCAAGATTTTTTTGACATGCTGCCCCTATCATCCATTAAAAGAAGGAGATCTCGTGTACTATTTTCTTGAGGGCTTGTGTGATGAGGACACGCAGATGGTAAATACTACATGTATTGGATCAATAGAAAATAAGAGCCCCAACGATGCAATGGCCTTATTTGAGGAAATAGAAAATGGTACATGACAGTTTTGGGTCCGATCAAGAGTCAAGATATTGGAAGACCCCACTCACTCACCTAATCTAGAAGAGCAAGTCCTAGCTTGTGCATCAATGATGAAGGAGTTAATAAAGGGGATGACTCACCAAGTGAAGGTATGCGAGAATTGCAATTTGGACCATCTGATCGACATGTGCCCACAAGTTGTGGAGGACTTCGAGGAGGTGAAAGCATTGGATTTCAATAAAGGCAATAGGCAATATGGTAGGGAACAACAAGGGTTCCACTGGAACCGATGAGGAGACCATCAAGATCCCTACACAAAATCTTTCAATCCCTGAATTTCCAATGGAGAGGTGATCAACAAGGATACAATCGGAGGGGGATCTACCTCAACCCTACCTAAGGGTTAAGGGTCCTTCAAACAACAATGGTCAAATCTATAGGTTAGAACAGGAGGATATCTTAGAGGCAATTTCGCAAATGACCAAGAAGAATGACATGGTCGCGGAGCGAACAAGAAGAGATATCGAAGAATTGGGCATGAGGGATTTCTCAAGCACCAAGAACCTTGAGGTTCAAGTAGGGAAATTAGCCACCTCAGTTAGCCAAATTAAGGCAAGAGATTCCAGAAAGCCACCTTCCCAACCAAAAGTTAATTCACAAAATGTGAGCGTCTTAAAGTTAAGAAGTGGGTAGGAAGTGCGAGAAACTGAGAAAGAGATTGTGCAAGAGGATGAAAAGATAGTGGAAAACAAAAATGCCTCATTTGAAGAAGAAGAAGTAACCCTTGAGGAGGAGCCCACACAAGAGCTTCCTACCACCGAGGCGAAGGTTAACCCTCCGCTGCCATTCCCGAGTGCTTTAAGGGGAAGGCCAAAGATGGCATCCAACAAAAAAAATCCACCAAATCTTCAAAAAGTACGAGGTTATTATTCCACTCGTAGAGGTTAATGAGAAAATTCCATCATATGCTAAGTTATAAAATAATTATTACTCTAGGGAAAGGCCTAAGCCTATTAGAAATGTAGTAAATTTAGAATATGAGGAGGCTCCACTTTAGCCAATGAAAACATTCCTAAAAGTGTGAGGACCCTAACATGTTATCAATTCCTATTTATCTAGGTGGTAGGTTAGTTGAGGATGTTATGATTGACCTTGGAGCTTCCACTAATGTTACCCCTTGTATACATAGTAGAACTTAGGGATACTAGGTTGATCATCCAACTAGTCTATCATTCCCAAGCTAGCCCTAGGGAGTTAGTTAGGGACATTAGGGTTAAAGTGGGCAATCTTGTGTTTTCGGTGGACTTTTATATCCTTGATGTGATACACGACAGAGGTGCACCTCCAATTTGATTAGAGGGTCCTTTTTTGAAAACATCAAAGACTAAGATACATATCCACTTAGGAACTTTGACCTTAGAGGATGACATAGATAAGGTCGGCTTTCATATCTTATATTTTAATCATGCATCTAATTCCTCCCTTGAATGAAATGTTATAAGCCTATGTAATGCATTTGATCAATGTGATGAATCTTTGTATGAGTAGTGATTATGATGATGTGCTACCTAACATTGAGACCTTACATGTTCTTACTTCCTTGAATGATAATGTTCATGATGCTATTGTTGATATGCATGATATTAGTATTCCTTTTGCAATTAAGAATGCTTGTTTTCTAAATATGAGCACTAAAATGCTGCGGGGATGGAAGCAAGTTAAGGAGTTTAAGCCTCCTAAACCTCTTCTTATGCCCGAAGTCAACAAGAAGGTATCGACAATTGTGAAGGATGAACTCGTTTGGTATATGGCACCAAAGGTAAGAGCTAAGCATGGTTTGATATAGAGGCCCATCCATAGGAACGTGGTTATGGGTGGGGTTGCGGATGGTGATTTCGAACACCCATTCAATAAACTCTTCTTGGTTGTTTAAAATGCATGAAAAATAAGTCATGAGGACGACAACAAAGAAATGCTGCTTTTATGATTTTTGAGTAGGTTGTGAAGTTGTTTTCATGATTTTTTGGAATATTGCTTTTCAAATAAGTGGTATTTTAGGGAATTTTAGTCATTGAATTTTGAGCTGGATTAGTGTAGGAAAATTTTGCAATAAAATCAAGGGAAGTAGCCTTGGTGTGAGTCGTGCCAGGCCTCGTGTCATGTGTTTGGCATGAAATATTCAAGTGGAAGGGGCCGTGGCATGTGAAAACCACATGTACTGCCCAGAATAGACCAATCAGCGGACATGAGGCTTCTATATAAGCCTCGTTCTCTCCCCCATTAGAACCATAGCAGTCGCTACTTGAACCTTACCCCAACCTAAATCATCCATATCTCTCTCGTTTCTTACCCAAATTTGACGAAATTTATCCCAAAATAATCCCCTAAAAATTCCACAAAATCCCCACCTAAAATCCAATCTAAAATAGCCAAGAATTTTCCAAATCTAAAAATTTCCATTAAGCCCTTTTCAATTTCTTTCTCCCAAGAATTGGAAAATCTCTCCATTTCAAGCATTGGGGATTGTTGGATCTTGGTCTAGAAAGAGTCCGCACACTCCTAGGATATCAAATTTACAAAAAAAAATCCTTGTTTGACCTCTAGTGAGTTACATGGCTGAACCTCTCTTTCAGGATTTGGATATTTTTGTACTGCTTGTTGTTAATTTACATATTTAGACATTATTATTAGGGTTTTTGGTTGTAAATTGTGGGATTGTATAATTTTTAGGGGCAAGTAGTTGACTGTTTGGTAGTTTGGACTGTATTTTGGGCTGTGATTATACTGTTAGACTGTGACGAGTTGGTTTTCTGCCTGTTGAGATGCCTAGACATAGAACTGGACCGATTGTCCCCTTTATGGGATTATAAACACTCAGTCAGGACCATAAGGAGTGGTGGGAACATCATGTGGGATTCCCCATCCTGGAGACCAGGTTTGTGGACAACGGGATCCTTAAGGACCTTGAGCTCTACAAACCGGTCAAGGTCTTCTTGACAAGGGTTGGCCTAGAGGGATTTGTGGAGAAGTCTGCACCCATGTATACCAGGTATACATTGGATTTTCTTGCTACTTTCAAGAAATGAACCAATAGGCAGAGCGAGCATGTGGCGAGGTGCCCGCTCTTTTATCTACAAAGAGATCTCCCTGTGCTTTGGGTGAAAGCACAAGAATGAGGTGCCTAACAATGCCTTGGATTGCTCAGAATTTGATAAGGGATCTTTCTAACATGCCATCATCTGAAGACCTTGGAGGAAGGCGAGGAAGAACAGTGATATAGTGTATCTGCCGCTGAGGTATGTGGCGAGATTGCTAACTACAGTGATACTTGACAATGGAGAGGAGACCACTTCGAACCATGAAGACTTTCTGATATTATAGTCGATCTGCACAGGCCACACTTGGCCCGTCATCAAAAGATACTTCATCTACCAGTGTTGTTGCTTATCCACTAGGGATGGGGGCAAGATAGCACTTGGGATATGATTCGCTCCTAGCTACTCATTTTGGCCTTCCGAAGGACGATAGCATGCGGGAGAACCTTAGTACCCCTACATCCTCTCCTTGGTAACCTTCGTGAAGGCGATCATGACTCAGATAAATGGTAGATGTGTTTATCGGCGCTACAAAGGTGCCAACTTCATAAGTATTCCCAAGCCTACAAGGACCAGGCTCAAACCATCGTTCTCACTCCAGCACCTCGTTATTGATCATCCAGACATGGGTGTGAGAGTAGTCGTGGGTGGTGCCCATGAGGATCAACTAGAGGAGCAGGCTAAGGAGGACAGAGATGACAGAGTTCCTATGGATGAAGACCAGGTTCATCCACAGCTGGCACAACCACCCCCAGCAGACTATCAGCTTATACAGCCACCATCAGTGGACCATCAGCTTATGCAGCCACCGTCAGTGGACCATCAGCCACCATTGTTCACAGGTCCCATCCACATAGAGGAACTGTTTTGCCATTCTGAGGGGCAGAGTTATAGGGTTTCTAAGGATACACAACCACACAAGCACATCATTTCCCATCACACTACATTTTTTTGGGGATCTGAGCAAACACGAGAGCTGTGGGCCTCCAGATTTAGAGCCTTCGAGACATGGCATCTCTATCATCTCATAGCATGAGTGTCACTCATAAAAGCATTCGCAGTATAGCCCATTCCAGGAGCATGGCTCGCCGGGATTCAGATAGTCTACTTCATCTTACAACCCGTGGGGTCAGCCACCATAGCGTGAGCCCGAGTGGATGCCATTTTAGGGAGATTCTATCTTTGGGATCTAGCAGGATGTGAGTCGGCTCATTGATAGGTTTAATTATCACAGGGTGGAGATGACTTATAGGTTTGAAATGGTAGATGAGCAATTGGAGTTTATGAGGATGTATATGGGATTACCCTACCGCAGCATGAGAGAGATCACTAATCGGAACTGAGCTACCGGCATTGGAGATGATTGCCCTCACCAGGATCCACCGCGCAAGTAGGGTCATAGAGCCAGGCGTGGTGGACGGCAATGAGGAGGTTGAGTGTTTCCAACCTTTCTCCTACCTTGGTCACTTACATTGGGGAAAATTCATGAACTAAGTGTGAGGGAGGGAGTTAGAACACTTTCATTGGAATGAGTCTCTTTTGATGGATGATAACTATTTTCCCTGTTTTCTTTCCCTCATTTTTTTAAAAACTTGTTTTGTTTCTTTCTTTTTAAAACTTGTTTTATAGGTGTGAGGGCAGCTTTTTGTAGTATATTGGGATGCTGGAACATTTGGTGGTGTTCGTTTGTTTCCTTTATCTGCATGTAGCATGAAGCCTACATTGGGACATTTTTTGCTACAAAAAAATTTAAATTGAAAAATTAAAACATTAAGAAAAAGTATACCCAGCTAAATAAAAAAACCCGAAAGAGCAATATAGGCAACAATGGGAAAGACCCGGACATGTTTAAAGACCTATGCAAAAGTGAGAGGCCAAAAGGTATGGAAAAAGGTGAGATGTGAGCTTTGAAAAAGAAAAAATGCAGGATGCTAGAATGAAAATCTGAAAGGGATCCTAGGAAAAATGGGAGAAAATGAGAGAAATCGAAACTTATTTTATGCTTCTCTTGGCTTGTCTTTTAGTAACCTCTTTTGATAGATTGAGCTAGTTTCACACATTCACATAATTGAACCTTGCCTTTGAATAGCGTGTTGTTTGGGTAAATTACTTTAGTTTCTTTCAGGTGTGAGGGTGTGAGAGATTCTTATGTTTTGGGGGCTAGGGTAGTCTAGGAATAAAAAGTTTGGTTTTTTTATAAATTCCTTATATGCTATTATACGCTTATATGTTTGCTTGTTCTTGTTTACTCGAGGACAAGTAAAGGTTTAAGTGTGGGGAATAGACGAGAATCTAGAAGCATGTGTTCCTAAGGCATTTAGCATATCTTTTATTAGGTTTTATGTGGTAGATTTCTAGGTTTAAGTGAGTTTATATTACAAGGGGTTTATATGGTCATTGTTGGTTTTCTTATCTAAATCTCTCATCTGTAGCTTATTTATATCTAATGGATTCTATGTCTATACGAGCGTCTAGATCCATTTTTGTAAGCTTTTTTTTGTAGATTTCTCGTAGGCACTTTGGACAGTGTAGAAAGTCATTCACAAAAATGGTATTAGACAGTAGAAGGTCATTCGCAAGAATGGTAGTAGACTGGAGGCCATGTGCAAAAACATGGTATTAGATGGATGCTCCAAAGAAAAGAAGTCAATGTCCAAAAGATATGAAGACTGGCATGGCCGTTTACATTTACACGGCCCATATAAAACCATTTGTTAAGGAGAATTAGTCCCGTCATGGCCATTTGCTTTTGAATAGACTATGCGCCCATAAGTTGAAGACCTCCAGTCTACGCCCAGCGACTCATTGTGCAGCTGCTCACTGAGAAGACGATGACTCTGACTCCAAACAGCGGCCTACATTTTTTTGCACGGGCTGCACCACTTAGACCGCTTGAAGTGCTCTCCCGTCCATGGTCTTGCATGTCTTTGCATGGGTTGTGCACTCAGTTTGGCCAAGAAGCACCTCCAGTCTGAGGCTCATGTAGTTTTGGACTAGCTTTGTGGCGTGGGCCATGTATTATTGCACGGCCGCCCGTGTCGATGTGGCTAATAGGGTTTCTACTCATTTTGGGCTTTACTAAGGCCCATTTCCACCTACTATACAAGTAGTCAATAGTCTACTAGGGTTTAAGTGTGGCCATAATTCTAATTCTTAGATCTAAGAGTAGGTAGAGAGATAAGGAGGTTATCTCCTCTCTTCATATATTTTTCCTAGCTTTTGTATGTGACGTTGAATCCAATAGGCCAATGTGGTGCACCCCTGATTACTCTTTTCATGCAAGAACTAAGCCATAGGCCAACACGATTGCACCTTGATCAGGAGTGAGATTGATGGGGAATGAATTGCAGTACCAAAAAGGCAATCAAAATGCCTTCCCTAATTACGAAGGTGGTGTGGTAACTTCATAAAGTAGAGATGGACCTTGTGTGATAGAAATTAGGAATTCCACCTATCTCCACACTATGTGACATACATATAGGATCAATATATATATCTTGCATGTGATAAAATTTATGATCAAAGTTATTCATCGGTCATGGTACGTAAATATTCTCCAAGGCTAGTTTATAATATTTTAATCTCTCCTATTTAATGTTCTTTAGTTGTTCGACAAAACCTCCCAATCTTATGTTTGTAGCACCAGTTATTCCATATACACAATTGGATTGACGCCCGATTGTGAGTTGGTGTCTAGTTAACTTTTGAATTCTAGTATCTCTATGGACGACCCCGGACTTGTCACTAGCTACTCTTTGGTAGTTAGTAGTGAGCACGGGAGAAACTCTATAAATTCTGATCTTTGACTCTTGCTCTCCGCGGGTTAATATTGCTCTCTTGAAAAGATTGCTGTTATTGATGATCCTGTGGGGTGCAGCTCAGGTAGTTCATCGATTCTAAACATACTTTCCTACTTTCTAGTTGGTGTCCCCATGTGGTGCACCACCAAGTACGAGGTAGGGTAGTGTGAGAGTTGGCCTATGGCCTAGTGCCTCACTTAGAGTTTTATGACCAGGCTCCAGCGACATTGCATTAACGCACCACTATTATGGGTGGACTGGCTCACAACCTGGGACCTAGTTAGCTATCTTATTTATGTAGTAGGATTAATACTTGAAATGATATAATTTGATTGATTAAGATTAGTGGTCTATTATTATGATATATTGTTTTTATATATGCCCTGAGTCTTCTGAGTAATTGAATGATTGCTACTTTATTAATTAATTTTAACTGGACTTTTTTTTAGTTTTTTATTGTTGTACTCTGCTCGGAACTTTTCCTACTGTTGGTTCTTTATAGAATACCTATTTTCCAATATTATTTTGTTGTCAAAGCTACGTCTTTGAAATGTAAACCATGGTGGAGTAGTGAACAATATACTGCTTATTTATCAATGCTAGTGCACGCATAGAGATAAGTGTGGTAGGGCATATCTTGTCACCGGGTGTTTGAATTGGGATAACGCTTATTTGAATAAGGTGGAGACCTTTATTTTCTAGTGCATGTGTGCACTGTTTTGTTGTAGTCTATTTCGTTCCTGCTGGTGACTTTTGTGATTGCGTCATGTAACGACTATCTTGTTGGCCTTTCCCGGGTGTTGTGAAGGTATAGAAACTAAAATTTGATCCCCACAGTCGGCACCATTGATTCGAGGTATTCCTTCTGAACCTCTATAATCTTCAGAATCAACACGTTTTAGCTCGATCGGATACACATTATTACTTGTTTTAACTTTTAAAATACAACATTTAAGGTGAAAAGTACAGTGGACTATCCATAAGTTTATGGACAAGCCGCCTTATACGCCCTCATGTGAGATCTTGTTAAATTCATTTTAATTTCTAAATATTAATTTTTTATTTCAAATTATTATACTCCCTTTGTCATCGACTAAGCTCCACGCTTACTATTTGGTAGTCAACACTATCAAAATTTGACCACATATTTGAAAAGATATATAAGAAATCAAACTATCGTATGTGATATTGTTGAATTCATCATAGTAAGTAGTTTCTAAATATTAATCTTTATTTTCCATTATTATACGTAGTTAAACATATTAACGGTCAAACATGTTTCTTGAACGACAAAGTCCTGTATAAGACGGTCTTACAGTGAGACTGGGAATTAAATTGCAAAGAATCTAACATGGGGTTTCTAATTGAAGTTTAAAAGTTCAGTGGTTGGATGTGAAATTTTGTTAATTTATATTTAAGTTCAGGTATAAATATCAATCTTTCCTCTTCTTCTCCCATATTTTTCTGACACTTTCTCTCTCCTCTCATTTCTTCTCCAGCGTGAATCCCTCTTCTTCTCTCTCCTATCCATTTTTCTTCTATCTTCCTTCAATTCGACAGCTCATTTTCTCCATTTTCTTCCATATTTGTTGAGCAACGTGATTTCAATGAACGTAGGGATAATGCACTTCATTTTCCTGCAATTTTGCCAGTTTTATCTTCGATTTCCAGTGGTCTAACACAATTCGACCATCATTTTGTGTTTATATTTGCAAGTAATGTCTTCGCTATGATTTTTATGCATATTTATTTATTTATTTATTTTTGTTTACTTTCTTTGGTTCATGTGATATTCTAGGGTTTGTGTAGGTTATAGTGAGTAATATTTGGGGATTTCTTTTTTTGTGTTTTGTGAGTTGTTCTTATGGATTTGTGCTAATATTTGTGTTGTTGATGGTGCTTGTTAGATGTCTAAGAATACTTACCTTACTGCTGCTGCAATCGAGAAGGAAAGAAGATTCATAAGTTTTCTTAATTTTCAGCCATGATGTTTTAGATACAGTTATTGATGTTTTTTTTGTTTTCAGCTTGATGTTTCATATTTTAGGCTTTAAGTATTGTTGGTGTGAAGTTTTAATTTGAGCGTTTTCATCCTTAAGTGTGCAATTGATGTTCGATTTTGATTGTGTGTGATATCATAGTGTTTTGTTACGATTTGTGCTACTTTTTGTGATGTATTTGTTGTTTCTTAGATGTATAAGAATGCTTGTCCAATGTTGTTGCAATCGAGAAGGAAAGAGGATCTACAGATGTATGTTTTAATTTCAGTATTTGATGTTTGTAGTGTTTAAAGTGTGTATTTGATGTTCAGTTTTGTTGTATTTAATTGTGTGTGATATATTAGGGTTTTGTTATGATTTGTGGTAATTTTTGTATTGTTACTTTTGTTTTAGATGTCTAAGAACACTTGCCCACTATTGGTGTAATCAAGAAGGAAGGAGGATTTGTAAGTTTTGTTATTTTTCAGATGTGATGTTTTACATATTGTGGTTGATGTTTTAAATATTGTATTTGATGTTTCACAATGTAGTTGTCAGCCATGTTATGTGTGTTATTGTGATGTTTTAATTTCAGATGTTGATGTTTTTTATTACTGTATGTGATGTTTTAATTTCAGCATTTGATGTTTGTTGTGTTTTCATGCTTAAGTGTGCAATTAATGTGCAGTTTTGATTGTGTGTGATATCTTAGGGTTTTTTTACGATTTGTGCTAATTTTTGTGTTGGTGTTGCTATTTTTTAGATGTCTAAGAATACTTGCCCACTATTGCTGCAATTGAGAATAAAGTAGGAACTGTAAGTTTTCTTTTTTTTAGTTGTAATGTTTTAGATACTGTTGTTGATGTTTCAGGTTTTATCTCTGATCTTTCATGTTTAAGCTCTAAGTATTTCTTAGACTGGATTGTTTTTTTGGTCCCCAACATATGTTGTTATACCATCTTTTGGTCCACGATGACAAAACCCCGTACATTCAGCATTCAACAAATTCAAATCGATTTGTTTAGTCCCCAAAATTGGTTTTCATGTAAATCAGAATTATTTTCTGATATAACCAGGGGTATTTTCATAATTTTACTAATTAAAAAATCAATTAAATTTTGGGGTCAATAAACAAATATTATATATTTGAGATCATTTTCAAAAACCCTACCGAAGGTGATGGGCTTAATTGCAAATAAAGTCTCACCACTCTCTCCGCCAGCCACTGGTCCGCCCGCAGAACTCTCTGCCCCACAAAGCCATCTGCCCCTCTCTACCGCCCCGCTGATCCCCTTCTCCAACCAAGGTCAAGCCTAAACCCTAAAACATCTTAATCCGACTGAAAACCCAACGAAAATCCAAGCCCTCTCCCCCACCGCCTTGGTCGTTACTTCATTTTCCCCCCAAGATCTTGAAATTGCAATGATCCAACGCCACCCAACTCCCATGCCACCCTCGATGAGCCAACGCCACCCAACTCTGGCGCTACTCTCAAAACCCTAACTCACCCCGCCTGACGCCACTCCGTTTCACCACCGCACTCTGACACCACATGCAAATCGAAGAAGAAGCATCCGACGGCAATACGAATTCCTAGGTCTCTGCAATTCGAGAAGGTTGAGATGGAAACCCAGAGACGGAGAAGCTGGAGACGGCGGAGTTTGAAACCCGGAGACGGCGGAGTTTGAAACCCGGAGACGGCGAAGGTTGAAACGGCGGGGCGTTGATGGAAACTCGACATTATCGCCGAAAAAGATAAAGTAATAAATTATTTTTGGTTTTTAATTTTTTTTTCTTTGGGGCCAAAGTGTCTTTTCACATAATTGTGGCTAAACATTACCTGAAAATCACCCTGAATCTGGTATTAGAAACCAAACAAATCATTTTGTGTTTGTTGAATGATGGATGTACGCGGTTTTACCATTAGATATCAAAATATGATATTTCAATATATGTTGGGGACCAAAAATTAATTTAGTAATTTTTTATGTGTATTGGTGTAATGTTATAATTTCAATGTTTGATGCTTGTGGTGTTTTCATATTTAAGTCTGCAATTAATGTTCAGTTTTGTTCAGTTTTTAAATTTTGACATTGATGTTTTAAATACTGCATTTGGTGTTTTTCAATTTAGTTTTCAGTGATGTTATCTGTATTATTGTGATGTTTTAATTTCAGGTATTGATTTTTTAATTACTATATGTGATGTTTTATATTTATTTCACATTAATACTTTCAAAGGCAAAGCTTTATGAAGATATTGATGAGATAATAAATAAAAAATTGATATGAGGAATCATGCTTGTGAAGATGTTCCCTTGAACAGAGAACTGGAACCAACCTTTGATCTTGGCATATCTGGATTAGAAGAGTCATCCTCTTCAAAACCAGCAGGGGGGAAGGCAAGTATGTGAATAAGCGAGCAACAAAGGGAAATAAGTTGAGGCGAAAAATAGAATATGATTACTTGTGATGTGTTGTTTGAGAATGATGTTTTAAAAATATTGGTTTATTTATTAGAATTAAGGCACTAGATTGTTATTGATGTTTTTGGATTATTTGGAATTCTTAAGTTTTTATGTTATTGTTGTTTTAAGGCATTTGAACCCTTTTGTAGTGAATGATTTTTAACAAATTATTTCAAATGCAACAGCAGTGGAATGTGTATGTGCAGGGGAACATATGAATATCTAGTTTAAATCAATATCTTCCTCGGTATTTTTGTAAAACATCAAACGAAAAAATTGAATCATCACAATGTAATAGTGTAACATCACAATGTGACAATAAATAATAATCAAATCCCAACAAGCTGATTTTAGATGAACTAGGCATTATATTTATTTTAATTTTTTATTCTATGTTAATTTATTATTATTTTTGGAATTTTAACTAATTCTATTTGATATTTAGCTATTTTTGTTTGACGAGTATTTTAATTTATAATTAACTTTAAACTATTATAATTTATTTTATGCTTATCTGTAATTTAGTGTTTTTTAATTTTTTAACTTGATATTTAATTATTCTATTATTTTTATGTGATTTTTATCTATTAATTTATTTTACTTTAGAATTTATTTTTAACATGATGTTTAAATAATTTAATAGGATGAATTATTATTTAAAAGTGAAGTTTTAGGAATTAGATCCAACTCAAGACAAAGGAAAAATAATCATGCCCAAAATAATTAGATTTGATCACCGGAAATCAACTCGGCCACCGGTTGATCAGTAATCAACCAAGGCCACCGAAAAACGAGCTAAACCCGGTGGGCAATACAAAATGGAGGGCAACAGTGACGACTCTGGTGACGAGGAAGATGAATTCGTCACCGACATTGACCCTAGAAGAATCGGTGGCCACCAGCCAGATGTTTATCTTCTCGACATCGATCCTAGCAAAACTCTAACCGTCGTCTGAAGAGTACGATGTGAACTGACATCGATCCTAGAAAAACCCATCGATCATATCTCCTCGACATCGATCCTCGATTGTTCCATCACGACGCGAACTGACGGTGGTCACCAGCAACGAACCCTGGCTTTTTGGCCACGTCGCCGACTGAATTTGATGACGTCGTCGTCTCAATATCCCGGTGAATCCAAGGAGCTCCGATCTTCTTGAAATGACCGGAGAAATCCTTCTAAATGACGAGAATCCAACTCTGTATTCGACAATAAAAAATTATACGCGAATCCGACCGGAGTAATCCTTCGGAATCAGAAAAGAGACCTGGGGACGATTGTGTTGGCGTCGGCGACGGTGGCCGAAGGAGATGTGAAGAACAAGCTGAGAAACAGCTTGTGTTGCAGCAAGAATCAAAACTTGGAAAGAAAAATGATAGAAAGTTTGGGGAGGAAATTTTCTGTATTGAATGATCTCAAAAACTTCTTGAATTCTGTACAGAATGAGCAAGCTTATATACATGAAGGCTAGCTAATCAGTTAACTAATTCTCTAACCAACTGACTAACTCAACTTCTGAATAACTAACTAACAAACAAAACTTCCTGGATTCCAGCAACTTCTACCTGTTTCCAGAGATAAATACAACATACTCTACAAGATGCTGACGAGGGTTCTGGTCTTTCTTTTTTTTCCTGACCATTTGCAAATAAGCCCTTCAAATTCTATTGAATTTTAAAAAGATAATAGCCATTTTACCATTGAATTTAAAAACTTACCATTTTATATTTTTTTTATTCTCTCTTATGTTCCTGGTCTCACCATGAGACGGTTTCGCAGGAGATTGACTCTTCTTGAAGACCGTAAAAAAGATTTTGTGAAGGTTAGTCTGGGATGGAGGGAGTACGTAGTTAGAGATATTGAGGGTAAAAATTTATTATTGAATACAGTGAAAAACCAAATAAGAAAGGATTAATGGGATGGAGGGAGTATAATTTCTCGGTTAAATATTTTGATATCCTGAGAATCTGTTTCGAATGGCATCGTTTAATTGAATTGATTGTACCATGTGTTTTGGATTTTTATTAAGTGTCGGGAGACCCACTCATATATACATATATATATATATATATTTGAAATTTATAGTCAAACTTTATAAATTTGATTTTGAAAAAGTAAATAGGCAAAAGTCAGGAGGGAGTATTAGTTAACCTAACCAATGAATTCCAGGGTAAAGGAAAAAAAACAAAAGGAATGGAAGTGTTTGTACCTAGTTTCATAGTCTACGATGTCACATCAGTATATATACACATGGATGGCCAAAGGTTGGAAACAATCAAACAAATCAACCAT
>JAULKM010120593.1:0-21071 GCA_032355605.1 Rubia tinctorum | reverse complement strand
TTTTAATAATGTATTCGTTGTTCGTGTTTCTATTAGAAGTTGTATTTTATTTCTTGAAGTGTTGTATCATTAATTATAAAGTGTGATTTTAAGTGTTTTATCAATGATTTTTTCCTTTTTAATGGATTAATAAATTAAAATTTTGAGCTAAAATATAATTGAGACAAGTGTATGATATAATAAATATTTAAAAAGTTTTAGAAATTAGTGTTATGAAGAAAATGAAGGAATATTCTTTTTGGATGAAAATATAGAGTAAACCATTGGAGTAAATACACTGTAGCAACCGTAAAAAACTACTGTAGCAACTGAAAGATAGAGTAAACCATTGGAGTTGCTCTTAGCAGAATGGAGAAATTACAACCAACGACAGGTAGCAATTTACGAAAAAAGATCTGTCGGAGACAAATCTAGGGCCAAACACAGAATCGCAGCGGCAGGAAGAATCTAATCTGTCGGCACAGGAGAATCAAATTCACACACTAATAAGTGATGGAGCTTACTGGGAAGAAGCCGGGCATATGTCACAGCTGCCTGGACTATCACTACAGAAACATATACAAGCAGATCAGAGAGAGTCCCATCTCTATTTGCACTTTTACTTTTTTTGACACTATTCTCTATCAAACTTTGACCGCATGTTTGAATAGATTTATGAACAATAATATTATCGTATATGATATTGTTCAATTCGTTGTAACAAGTAGTTTCTAAATATCAACTTTTAAATTACCGTTATTATACGTAGGTAAAGATATTTACGGTTAAATATATTTATTGAATAACGTGATGAGAATGACGGTGTAAAGTTAGTTGAGACGGGGTAGTAATAGATACAGTAGAAAAAGAAATCAATCATGTGAGAATAGAGGGAGCACAATCATTTAAAACGAGGCTAGTACTAGTAGTAGTAGTGCATAAAGTCAAATAGGGCTGCGCAACTCAATTTTACTATATTATGTCCATAAAATATCTGTAAATTATTGCTAAATATTCCTCAATTTCATAAATTTATTGTGTCGGGATAATATTTTAGAGGGTCAGGATATTGATAGGTGTTAGAAAGATATATTCAGATCGATCTCAGGCAAAAATAATGACTTTCATATAACGTTTTGAATTACTTTCACATTGACTTAGTAATAAATGATTTTCATATAATGTTTTACTCACTTAGTAATAAATGGTTTTAAAATGAAAATTCTACATACCTCAAAATTTAGCATGATATCAGAGACTAAATTGAGTTATTGGGTTGATGTGTTAATTCCCTTTAATTTAGCCTGATATTGGGTCGTGGAGTGTTTCCACGTTGACAGATGAGGGGGCATGTTAGAAAAATATATTCTACATCGGTTTTTTTTTTAAAATAATAACTTACATATAAAGTATTGGGTGATTTTAAAATGGAAACCCATGATATTTTGAAATTTAGCAATAGGTGAAAACTTTTGCAAGGGTGTGGAAAATTAGAAGTTTTTGTAAAGACTTGTTATTGGACTTGAGGCAAACTTCCATTCATATAAATTAAATTAATTAAAAATAAATCAAACTATTATTACCATAATGGCGAACAACTTCTGAGACCCATGAACTATCACCATTGTTCACCTTTCGCTCCTCATCTTCTTTTGAATCATTTTGCTTCTCAACATATGAAATTGTTGAGTCGTGGCCCTTCCGTCAAGTCAAAGTATTAACTCTAATATTTCCTCCGTTAATTGAGGGAAAAAAGACTTTTTCAACCTTTTTATATACAAATCTTGTCTCTTGTATTTTTTTAAAAATTACAATCCCTCCCCCTTAATAGTTAAAACATAGCCCCTCCTCCATCTTTTAACAATTGAAATCCAGCCCTTAATATTTTTCTTAATTAAAACCGAGCCCCACCCCCCGCTTCTTCTTCTTCTCCGACCCACCTCCGCCTTCCGTGCTCCTGTGACGATGCCCCCCGGTTCTTCTTCTTCTCCAACCATCCCACCTCAGCATTCTGCCTCCAGCACCACCGCCCTTGCTTTTCGTTCATCCCACCTCGTCTTCTCTCTGCGTCGTTGAAACCTAAGAAACCATTAGGACGGGGCCTAAGCCTAGCCACTGATCTTCTCTCCACTGCTTGGATTTGCTGAAGCGGTGGGAGAAGGCGGAGAATGAGGTGGAGAACGAGGTCGACACTGAAACAATGGAGGGGTCGACGCTAAAGTGGCGAGAGACGGTGGAGAACGAGGCGGATTTTGATTACCCCTCAACGCAGAAGGAGAAGTGGAAAAAAGGGAAAATAAGAGAAAAGAGGAAAAAGAAAAAAGAAAAGGAGAAAAGAAAATTTGAGAAATTATGATTTTACCCTAAAAATTGACGTTTTGACTAACACTTGATGCTTTGACCGGACGAAATGATCACAATTAAGCTTTTTTGGTAGTTGAGGGATCAAAAGTGTTCAAAAAAGAATAAGGGGTCAAATGTAAACGATGGAGGGAGTTCAAAGGCCTCCCAAGTCGTTTGACATTACTATAATTCACTACAAAACAGTAGTTATAAACAACTCATTCTTTACATAAAAAGTCTGTCTCTTGAAAAATTCTCTTTCCAATAGTAATGAAAAGATCAAAATTTAAACTGCGAATTAGAAGAAATCAAGATACATTTTTTGGGTTGTATTAATCAGGTCATAAACTTATAACTACTAAACGTTGAAAGATAATTTTTTAATATTGCAACCAAAACCTTTTACCTTTCTATAATTCTAAATCAATCCCGTCTTTCCATAATCATATGAAAAGACGGGGTTTCCCAAAATTTTGTCTTACATAAAATGTAAGAGTTGATAATTAATAATAAATATTTTATATTAAAATATATAAGACAAAGTCTTGTGAAAGACTGTCTTTTCATAAGTTTATGGAAAGACGAGGTTTAATTAGAATACTAAAACGGTAAACAATTTTAGTTGCAGTATAATTTTTTTTATTATGCAACGTGCAATAGTTATAAGACCCGATTAATGCAATCTGAGATTTTTATCCATTTTTCTTCTAATTTACAGTTTAAACTTAGTTTTCCCATAATTTATGGAAAACTCGTCTTTAAAACAAGACATACTCTTAAAGTAAAATTTCTTCTTTCTTTCTTGACAAATAGAGATGGGACAATAAGAGTAAGAAAATTATAGAAAATAATTAAAAAATACTACTCTATTATATTATAAAAATACATGTTAGCATCATATTTGGCTTCTCTTTAAAATGTGATCAATTGAGCTAGCTGTCAAGATTAGTTGCATTAAGAAATTGATTTCATAAATTACTTAACTGGCAACCGGCATTTTGACCCTCCTTCTCGATGAAGGTGGCTTTTGCTTACTTTTTAAGGGAAAAATCATTAAAATAAAACTGTTAATTTTAACTTCTTACGATGTTCGGTGCATCATAATAATTCCTTACGCAAACCATTGTTTTAGAACAACTTATCATTAGATAAATTTATTTTATAATTGATGTAACTAATAAGATAATTTGATATTTATTTTTACTATAGTAAGATTTTTTTAATTTTAATTTTTAAAAAATATATCGTAACGCATAAATAATTATAATTCAACCCTAAAATTTTTAAAATAATATTTTAAAATATATTTAACCGTTAATTGACCTATCAAGATACTTTTTCAATTTCAAACATTTTTTTAAAGTTCTTCTTAACCATTTGGCCCTCCACTATGATTAAAATAAACCAGCCAGACCAGTCAATTATTCTTCCTTGCTGTTCAAAAAGTATTTACTAGATTTATTTGTAGATAGATCTGAAGTCTAAAGTAGTGGTACTCCACCTCATCAGTCAAGGGACACCAACCTCACCTGCTTCTTCAATCCGTAGTTCTTATCTCCCTAAGGGATATATAGTTATATACAAATATAACCCTACTCCCTCCCTGTTAATCAAAAGTTTACTTTTTATTTTCATCCATCATAATCAAAGAGTTCTACTTTAATTAATTCTTTTTTTTGGAAAAAATGCACGTTAAAATATTAATTTTACCCTTACTATAATTTAATAATTACATATCAAACCTTTTAAATTAAATAATAAATTTTCTTATTTGGGTCAATTATTTGATTAACTGCACACTAACCAAACCTTAATTTGTTAAACTAGATTTAACAAACCGCCTCACTCTTCTTCTTCCTCACACACCACCATCACCGTTCCTCACACACTCTTCTTCTTACTCACACACCACCATCATCGTTCCTCACACACCACCACCAATCAACCCCTCTATCCCTAACACACAACCACCAAATCAGCCTTCTCCGCCTATTTGTTCTTCTCACACATTTCGTTGCTCTCTCACTCCCCTTCTCCCGGAAACCCTACCTGCGCGGTGGCGCTGCTGCATAATTCCGGGTCACATAAATTCCTTCACCGCCTGCTCCCGTTATCAACATCTCGAAGCTTCACCTGTAAAATTTGCATTAAGCACCAAGAAATGGGTCAAAATTACAGATAGGATCGATGGTGATTTAGGGGATTGATGGTGATTTACTGAGAACAGATAGGATCGATGGTTAATGGTTTAGGAATTGATTAGGGTGGAGAAGAGACGTTAAGAGATGAATAAGAAATATTAATTTTTTGTAATTTTCGTTTTTAACCTCACATGAGCCCAACCTTTTTCCCTTCTGATCCCAGCGCCTAAATGCGCGTGGAAAAAAGCTGATCGGCCTCTTCGGCAGGGACGGAGGGATTATATATTTCAATAAGTGCACATATAACTCTGAAATAATTTAAAGTAAAAAAACAACCATAAATATTTAATATAAGTGTAAATATAACACGAAAGACTATATTCCGGCATTGACTGGTCATTTCGGGCCACTGACTGACCGAAAATGACCAAAATGCCCTTTGGAGAAAAATATAAAATTAAATAGACAAAAATGCCATTAGCCCGTCAGTATTCTGTCACCACCGCTCCACCACCCCGCCGACGATCCACCCTCCACCACCTCTACTGCTCCAGGTCTCCATTATTTCGTCGTGCTGCTGGAGCTTAAGAAAGCACCACCACCGTCGCTGGAGCTCGTAGCACTAGCTCTGACCAAACGCGCCACAGACCAATCCAACGTCGCCATCCCCGTCACTTTTGGCGAAGCATTCCAGCGACAAGAGAATATTCTTCGTTGAATATAACTTCAACAAAGAATTTGAAGATTATGATTCGGACCTCATATTTCCAAAACAAAATAAAGGACCCATTCTGCTACACATCTATCTAACTTATCCAAATCCAACAATACATACACCAATAGGGAATTTCATGTACATGGATGCCCCACCCCATACAACTTTCTTTTTTCTTTGTGAGATATATTTATTTACATAAATACACCACCAAAAAATAATAATTCAGTAGTGCCACATATTTTGTGACGGGTAAATAAATATTACATTAATATTTGATTCGTTACTAAATATTTGTGAAATATGCACATGTCACTAAACTGAATCTATACCACAAAATTTATTGACACTTCTAAATTGAACTGCATCTTAAAGTGTCACAAAAAATATGACGATATTTCAATGCATTTCAGTATTTTAGTGACACACTGAATAGAGGCACTTCACAAACAGTCACTAATAATGTTAACGACGCCTTTAAATGCCATCAATGATCCAAAAAAAGTCATAACTGGAAGTTTTTTTTGTAGCGCACTATGAATAAAAATTCTAAACAAAAAGTGACTAAATGAAAAATGCTTATAATAATTGGTGATTTTTACGGTAAACAATTTCACGAATTCGACTTGAACCCATCAAACTGATGTCTCACCAGGTATGGTAGTAAGTATCAAGTTAAAATGTTCTCCTTAGCAATACCAGGGTGGCAGGGAGACACGCCAAACAAAATCTAAGCCAAACAACACTTTCCCAATTAAGAAATATAAAACGAAGAAAATTAATTAATCGTTTCACTACTATATATCCGTTAGATAGTAACTAAAAGAAGAGTACTACCTGACATATTTTTAGGTCAATATAGCTGCATGCTTGGTTTCGGCCTTATAAATACAGGCATCGGGGAGCAACTGCATTCGCACCAAGAAGAGAGGAAAAATCATCGATCAAGAAATGGCGAAGCATCATCAGTCCGTGTTTCTATTTTTTCTTCTGCTATCTGTCTCTGGTTAGTACCCTCAATCTTCTTCTTCTTCATCTTCTTCTTGTTGTAACTGTATCGCTTCGAATCGATAATGTACACATACATGATGCAGCATTTTGTGGAATCACCGGAAGCAGTACTGGTACGAGGAAGCTGTTGGATGCTGCGGTTTACTGCGATGCCGGAGGCCATTGTGGAGAATATTCATTCTGTGATTGTAGATGTGAGTGTGTGAACTCGCCCTGGCAAAATATAACCGAACCCGAAAGTCCGAAATTAAATAACCGAACCGAAATCGAACCGACACCCGAATAGTTGGACCCGATCACTAATCCGAAACCGAAATCACCCGATCGAACCGAACCCGAACTAAAATTGTCTGATCCAATAGGACCCGAACTCGAAAAGGACCCGCACCTGAAACGAACCTGAACCCGAACCCGTAAAGGACCTGCACCCGTACCGAACCTGAACCCGGACCCGAAAAGGACTCATACCTAAAAGATACCTGATCAAACCCGACTATTACCCGATTCAAAAGAAACCGAATCGAAGTGAACCCGGATTTGAAGAGATTCAAATTAATGTCAACCCGGACCGAACAAGACCCGAATATGATTGTATAGTGTGTATATAATTTGTACTGTATTAATTTATATTTGATCGTATTAAGTTGACAATAACATTACAATTATAAAAAAATAAAATACATTATTATTTATTAATATGTTATTAAAGATTACAATAACACATACATTAAAATGTGTAATAAATAGCATAATTAGATGAAATTATTTTAAGAGTATATTTTAAATGTATCGAGTAAATGTGTGATTATTGTAAATTATTAATTTTAAAATAATTTTAAGTTATTTTTATAAGCTAAAACGTTGATCAATTAATTATTTTATTTGTTACTACGATATTAACTTTTCTAATCATCCAATCCTTGTTGAACAATCAAACAATTAAAGATGGGTCTAATAATCCAATCCACGGATGCCACCTCAGTAGATGGAACCTCATTTCCATCAGATTCCACCTCAATAGATGGAACTCCATTTCCATCCGCTCTGAGTCCTATAACTGCATCCATTACCTCATCATTTAATGAGTTCATAATTCTGTAGAAATACAAAGCCACAGTCAACATCGACAAAAATGAAAAGCTGAAACTCCAACAAAACTGATAAAACAAGCCAATTTGGAGAGAAAAAACCAGACATAAAATGCAGTTACTGGAATGATAAAAAAACTTTCATACATCTCAAAGGCTTTTAGGTTTGTAAAATGATACAAGCATCATCAATTATCTCCTGTGAAGACATGAATAATAAAGAATGTTTGAACTTTTTAATGGTGTCAACTATGCATTACTAATAAAGCTTCTATCTTACTTTAACTTGTGAGTTGCACTAATGTAATTTTAGTTTAATAAAACTGATCAATGATCTAACATTTAATAAATCAGAAACACGCATATCACAACATTGATTATCAATTGATATGAACATAACATTTAATATCAATCCTTAAACGCGGGTTCCAACTCACATACTTGTCCTGCGAGAACGGAGTCTTCTTCCCCTGCTTCTTGAACTTCGTCCACGCCTTATCCCAGTCCGTCGAGAATTTGTCACCTGAAACAATCACACAGAGATCTCAATCAGATAGGATCCGAATAGAATCATCGAAAATGAACTTCGCCGGAAGAATGGAAGATTACCTCAGTTTTTGTCGTCGGACTGTCGCATCGGCGGCTCTTTTCTGGAGCAGTATGATGTGATGTGGTAAGGAACGATAGGACTTAGGAGGACTGAAGTGATATTCATAGTGGGGTTAACATTCAGCTATTAGGGTTACCGTTGTTTTGGGCTTAAATTGAAGTTGGGTTGAGAATACGGGCAGAAGTTAATGTAACAAGCCTAGTAGAAACAGCCCACCTAATTTTATTTCAGATTTACTTCAGATTTTATTTATTTATTTATAAAATAAATTCTTATTTTAGATCGACGGACCATTAGACACTGCCATTTTATAATTGATGTAATAAATGAGGGGATTTTATTTTTTTAAATTTATTGCAACGAGTTTCCTGTAACTTCAATTTTTTTTACAATATATCACAATGTGCAAATAATTATAAATTGACCCTATGAATTTTTGGCCTTTATATACGAAAAGTCAGGTAAAGTTGACTGCCGATTAGTTAAAGTCAATTTTGTTATTAAGATTATATATAAAAATCCAATTAAGGGTTTGTCGCTAACTTGTTAAAGTCAAACCCTTTTTTAGATTTTATATACGGACAATGAAGTGATGGTTGATCGTTGACTAGTTAAAATAAACTTAGTTATTTGTGTTTGTATATAGAAAGTCTCATGAGAGTTGACTGTTGATTAGTTAAATGCAACCTTTTTTTATTAATATTTATTCATATACGCTCAATTAAGGGTTGAATGTTGATTAGTTTAAATCAAACCTTTTTATTTGTATATATATATATACTAAGTCAATTAAGGGTTCACCGTTGATTAGTTAAATCAAACCTTCTTATTCGTATTTATATTCACTAAGTCAAGCAAAAGTAGATCGTTAATTAGTTAAAGTCAAACATTTCACTAGTGTTTATATATATAAAGTCAAGTAAGAGCTGACTATTGATTAGTTATAGTCAATTTAGTTATCAGTGCTTATACACAGGAAGTGAAGTAAGGATTGATGGTTGATTAGTTAAAATCAACTTAGTGTCTTAGTTATTAGTGTTTATATATAGAAAGTCACGTAAGGTAACCATTGATTAATAGTATTTATGCATACTATGTCAAGTAAGTATTTATCGTTAATTAGTTTGGCTAAAAATTTAAGAAATGCCGAGTAGGCAATTTAGCAAGAGGGGTAAGGAGGAAAGTTGTGAGGTGGTAACGTCAGCTACTGTAGCGCTAATGTCAACAAAATTAAAAGGAAATATGGAATTATAAGTGAGCCTGAATTTACTTAGGATTAAATAGTTTTCTCCAAAATATGGTTACTTTAGAAAAAGTAGAGGGAAAAAGGGAGGCAAATTATGAATATATGAACTTTTTCCACCTAAATACCTAATATTACCCTACAAAGTCTAAAAAAAAATCTTTTAACTCTAGAAAAACATCATAGTAGATCAGAAACTCTTCTACTTCATCTTCTTCTTCCCCTTTCCCCTTGCTCTTTAAGTTCATCATTGAGCACAATTTTTGGAATGGTTTTTCCAGAAACTCAGGCTAGAAAATGTGGGATAAGAGTCTGACGAATGAAGAGCACAATGTTGTGGCTCAAATCCTGCTCGTCATTGCAAAAGGAAGTCGAATTGGGTACAGGAAGACAGCTGAAGCATCCCAGTGATAGTGATGGAAATCACATTGATGAAAATAACTTGGATCTCTAAAAGTGTGAGACAGTAGGTTGGTGCTGGGGGGGTTCTTGTGAACATGGAAAACAAAAAACCAGGAAATGCTAGAAGTTCCAAGGTGTTAGATGCAGAGCAATTATGATTAAATAAGGCATGTCAGAGAGAAGCTAGTCCATGTAATGTAAGCAAGATCATGATTTATAGGCTCATACAAAAGGGGAGACTCAGAAAACACATCAATTAAATAAGGTTGAAAGAGTTAAATTCGCATGCTCAAAGCTCAAGATCGAAAGGCATTCTAGCGCATTTAAATTTAAAATCACGTACAATACCATGCATCTTGATGAAAAATGGTTTTATTTATGAGAAAATCTGCAAACAAAATCCGGTTTCACATGAAAACAACTCATACAGAACATGTCAACATAAAGGCTATGTTCCCAAAGTTGTCTTTGTTTGTGCTGTAGCTATGCCTATAATTGCACCAAATGGATATGTAATTTTTGATGGAGAGATTGGCATATTTCCACTTATTGACAAGGTTCCATCAAAGAAGACCATAAAAAAATAGGCCAAGAGGCACAATCGAGACAAAGGCAAAAGTCTAAGTGAATTGAGATGTTCTCACAGAATGCCAAGTCAACGATATCATACGAGAAATAAAGGGAAGATGGTCATCAAATGCATGCAAAAAATATTATCTCCAGCAAGATAATGCACCAGCACACACTACAAGTAGGAACCAAGAGTTTATAAGGGCTGCTAACTCGGATGAGTTTCAAATCATCATTGAGTCTCAGCCACCAAACTCACCATATTTTTATACCTTCAAAAAATCAAATAGGCTAAAGTTGTTCATTCATAAGCTCAGGCTAAATTCCAGCCAATAACCTTGCCAAGTAATTAAGAACATAATCCATTAGTTTAAATATGGTGTCCAAATAAGAACATTTATACCCAGATCGATATAATTCATACCAAAGGGGTCATTATGTACAATAAATTGTAAGTTCAACTAAAATAGAATCAAAATGAGCTCATCATATAGGTGGAAGATTCATTAAATTGTGAAATGTTTCTTGCCATAATGGCGCCTGTTCTTACAGTCAATACGAACCTTTCATAACCAAATAAAACCTTTCATTGCTATAGTGATTATTTTCTCTTCATATCCATGGTATATATACAACCTACAAATCTCTAATACGGGAATCATCTCGCTAAAACTAGCTCGCTAAACACCCACAGGCCAAGCACATTACTTCGTCAATAAGGTAACCGACCCCGGATAGGGTGGAGAAGCAACACTCACCACGACATCGTTTGCTTGGCCATGAACTAGGAGAGGTGAGTATATCACACATGGCATAGTCACATAACCAAATCTCCTATAATAAAGATGAAGAATACCAAATGAAGGTGAGTGACTTTTACCCCCTAAGATTACAAAATGATAACCATATTGACTTAAGCGTTAGAGCTTCCTCCCCAAGGACCACTCCAGGAGCTTTAGCTAGTACTTGAAGAGGCTGGACTTGCCGTGCCGATTCTAGGTGCTATCATCACCTGAAGATTCTCCCGCATCAGTGGCGCCGAATATGGGGATCAATTTTTTATTTTTGGGTTTGATGATCTCTAGAAAGTTCCAGAGCCTACGTTGGAGTCACAACCCAATCAATAGGTACACGCATAATGAGTCTAATGCCTAACGAGGTTGAAAATAAATAAACGAGCTCAATAGGCTAAGAACATTGCGGAAACGATACAAAAATAGCTAGAGCAAGGAAGAAACTAGCTTAATAGGCTAAGGGAGATCGCACGAGCAGCGGAACCGTATGCTTATAAGTTTGGTCCGCCCAGGTAAACCAGTAACAAGGGTATGCTTGAACATGCCAACAAGTTCATATACTCCCCCCGTCCTACTTTAATTTGCTTAATTGCTTTTGGCTAAACATTTAAGAAATGTTGAGTAGGCAATTTAGCAAGAGGTTTTAGTCGGAAAATTTTGAGGTGCTGACAAGAGCTCTAGTTGAGCTTACGTTAACAAAATTAAAAAGAAATATGGAATTATAACTGGGCCCGAACTTTACTTAGGATTAAATAGTTTCTTCCAATATACTGGTACTTTAGAAAAAGTCGAGGGAAAAAGGGAGAGAAACACTGAATACATCAACTTTTTCCACCTAAATACCTTATTTTACCCTACATAGTCTAATAAAAAAAAACTTTCAACTCTATAAAACATCACAACATATCAGAAACTCTTCTACTTCATCTTCTTCTCCCCCTTTCCCATTCCTATCAAGTTCATCATCGATTACAATTTTGGGACTGGTTTTTCTGGAAACTCTGGCTGGAAAATGTGGGAGAAGAATATGACAAATGAAGATCGTAATGTTGTGGCTCAAATCTCGCTCGTCATTGCAAAAGAAAGTCGAATTGGGTACGGGAAGACGGCTGAAGCAACCCATTGATGAAAATCCCATTGAGGACAGTAACTTGGATCTCTAAAAGTGTGAGAGAATAGGTTGGTTCTTGGGGTAATTAGGAAGATGGGAAGCAAAAAAAAGGAAATGCTAGAAGTTCCAAGGTGTTAGATGTAGAACAATTCAGAGAGGGACACCATTTTTGCACTACCACACAAAAAGAAAGACGTACTTACATGTATGGGCTCAACACAAAATGATTTAGATGCAGACATACAGTTGGTAAAGGAATTTGTTTAGTTCTTAGCAAGCCACAAAAAGACACAAAAAATAGTAAAGATGGTGATAGAGTTGGGCAATCTCGACAAAAATCAGCAACCAGGTTAACAGTTCAGTTTCAGAATCTTATGATAGTGTTGCATGCTTTTGTTTATTTTGAAACATGTTGTAATCAGTGGGTATGTTTACGCTGCAACACCTAATAATTTTGTATGAAACTTTGTCAGTTAGAAACTAGTCTTGGATGTTCTTTGGTATAAGTAACCCCCCTAGCTTCAGCTAGATGCCATTTTAACATGAATGAGGCAGTTTGTTTGTGCCGTCACTTGTGCAAGTTGGTGCAGATGTTGTTTGGTTATCCGTGAAGGAACATGATGTCTGGTTAAGTTGCATTGTCGATTTTATTTTGTTTGAAAAAGTTAAATGTCCTGTTTAACCTAATATTGAGACTTCAAAGTTTAGGAAATCCGAGTTCATGTGAAGATACTAATTTGTCTTCGGAAAGTTAAAGCTTTAACTTACACACTTCCAACTGTAGATGAGTTGAGCAGAATCAATGTCATTTAGTTTAGTGGCTGATGCACGTGGACAAAAAGGGGCCAAATGCATCCATATTTATTAAATATATAACTCTATTTGACATTAAATAAAATGATTGTTCTGGCGATATTAAGAACAAGAAGTAGAAAAATGTTGACCACATCCACCTTCAATATGGAAAGCTTTAATAAAATCGAATTTTGATACGAATGTAAATGGATTTCAAGACTTGGTTCCTACACTACAAGAAACAAGAACTTTTAGCTCGGTTCTACAGGACCTTTTACCTTGGTTTTTAGTCAATTGAGGTAAATACTTCCGGAGTAAAAGGTATGTTTTTTACCTTGGTTTCCAACCGACATCGGTAGGTTTTGTGACCAACGTCGGTCAATGGTAGTTGGCCGACCAGGGTATATCATACCCGTGACATCGTATAAACCGACTTTGGTTTCCACATAGAGCGACGTCAACCATCGCATGAAGGCATGCGATACTTTATGAAAAGGTGTGACCTCATTCACCTCGACTTCGTTCATTTGATAAGCGACGTTGCAGATCATTTAAAGGGACATCGCGCACTGACGTGGAATGGTGATTAATACGATGTCGTTTTATTTGGCCGACGTTGGTAAGAAGACCTTTGCTTCATGCGACGTCGTTCAAGAGTTGTTTCGGCTGTGATTTGTGCGAAATCGCATATAAATCGGTTGGACATTGTTTTTCGAACAATATTTATTATTTAACATTAGATGACCCAGCAATTATTCATCAATAGAAATTACATTGTATTTACTAAAACTGACATTATTAATATATTTAAAAAATGATTATACAATGAATAAATATCATTTTCCTATTACAGCAGATACACTTGTAACAATGGATGTACAAATTATCAAGCTGAGAGCGTTTTCCATAAATCTAAACATCGAATAAAGGAAAATGATGTCACATGATGAAAGGACCGAGGTCGCAGTATTTGAATGACAAGCGACGTCGGATATTCATACGTGTTCCACTCAGTTGCTACCAAATGTGACCCCGGTTACCATTCATTCATATCTCGTACTTGGCAATTCATTGACCGACGTCGTACATTCAATCTGTGTTCATACTAAAATACAATTAGTTTCCAAAATCAACCCTAATAACAACCCTAAAATCATTGCGTAATATTGGGAGCACAATCAATATACACTATATAACATGTAACATAGTCAACATACTTAATGAAATTATTCAATCGTTGTAGAAGGTGTGTTCATAAAAGTGCTACATGAACATTAAATGGAGGGAAAACTACCTCAATTAATTTGAACCGGGAGATGCTCCATTCTAGGATACTTGTTGAAGTTTGGGAGAAGTGTGTAGATTGGGTTCTTGAGTAGAGTTAAAATGTTGTGAATGGAGAGGAAGGTGTGGAGTTGGGGTAGGAAGAAGAGAAATGAGATGAGGTGTTGTCTTGTTGCTGAATATAATATAAATGGGATGGGTATGGGGGGGGACTTATTTCAAAATTTTGGATGAAAATTTTGTTTGCCACCTGAAATTTCATTTCAAAAGACGTCGTTTAAGTGTCAGTCAATGGATCATTATATGCGAACCATATGCGACTTTTCTTATAAGGGCCAAAGTATAATTTTTGATATTTGTTGTAAAGAACTCCCCGTTAAGATTGTAGGCCTTTTTGATGACCCGTTTATGCCAAACCTGAACAAAATACTCATATACGCGTGAATAACAAATTGTTATCTCCAATTTAGAATTTATACTTCTCCCAATTTCTTTTCGAGACTTTAGTGAAAAATGAATAAATGTACCTGTAGTACAAACTCAATTACGATATTCCCAAAAATAATCTTGGTCACCCACAACTTATACATGATGCCGGTATTAGAGATAGTGGTCTTATCCTCAGATAGACTTTGAGCAGATCTTCCCAAATGAACCTTGTATATATACTAAAGAGTAATCATCTGTGATATACTGTAGACCAAGTAGTAGCACCCTTTTATAAATTATAGACATAAAGAACATGGCAAATGAAATTCCGTTAGATTCTATTTGGTGGAAATTATCGTTCTCATAATGCTGACAGTAAGGGTTGGAACACAATGTTAAGAAAAATGATGGACGATTAACCTGGTTCACGCCTCTGTTTGATAATATGCATATTTTCCGTTCGGGTGCAGAATGAAGAAGTGTAGTGAGCGTTCGAGGAAGTTAGGGATCATATCTTAGGTTTCTTAGAGTTTCGTCATACAATGTTTGAGGAGATTGCGGTCCCGTTTCATTAACAAGAGCATAACACAATTGGAACATCTCTCTTGTGACTTGGTGAGTTAGATAAGGGTATCTCCAGTTTTGCATTGTGACTTCTCCCACTTTTTTGGAGGGATGTATTTTTAAAAATTGAAAAGAAAAACTGGCACGCCCAAATTGGATTCGAAGCTTCATTGATAGGACCTTTTCTATCCCCATTCAAACTAATTAATGATCCCCAACAGTGATAATGAAACTGACATGATCCCATTGAGACTTCTGATAAATCTTCCGCTTAGCCCCTGCATACTAGTTATTAATCATATACCATATTATTAACTCTAGGCCAAGTATTAAAACTTTAGTGAAATTGATGGATTTTTCTTATCTTCCAAATTCTAAGCTAAACCTATAATGCGTTATTTTGTCCGATTTTGGTGAGGTGTAATTTATCTTCAAAATTAACAATGCTCACAGTCAAGGAATTAAAGGAATACTAATAAAAACGAGGGAAGAATACCCCATGACATTCACAATGATTGTGACAATGAGGGTCAAATTATTGGCTATATCAAATTTTGCATTTTTTTCTCCCCCACCATCTTGGAGGGACCTAATTGTAAAAATAGAATAGTTCACCGGTTGTGTTCAAATCAATTATGATCGAACCAAACGTTAATGAAGTTTGTTGACAATGACAATAACAATTACTAAACTGTCTACCATTTTAACATGACTTATTTGCGTTCTAGTCAGTCATGTTAATTGAAATTATTCTGTATGTAGTGTATTGTGAATGTGTTATTTGCTTCCAGTAAGATTTTTTCATGGATTATGGTTCATCGATTAGGTTTTGGGTTGTTAGAATATCGATTAGGTTTTGGGTAATTTTTTTTGGTTTAGGTTCGTTTTGTTTTCTTGTTTATACGTCGGTTAAAGAGACAAGAGTGCTAGGTCACTTATTCATAACCATTGTAGTTCATCTCCCTTATGATGTCACACATTCATCGGTAAACCATTCGATTTTACCAAACTTTATGCGACGTCGCTAACTCATAATTCATGCAGTGGATCTGACCTCGCATACTGATTGTTCGTCTATTCGGGTCGACCGATAATTCTGCGACTTCGCTTATTCAGAATATATGTAGTTAACCTAGTCTCCGACGTCGCACACATCTCGGTTAACCATTCGGTTTTACCGACCCATGTGCGACTTCGATTAGACATGTTGCATCCATATATTTATTAATTATTAGACTATGTTAACTGAATTGTTACCAAGCATTAAAATTTGAATTTCATGAATCATGTCTAGCAGTGCCGGTTCATGCCGCGACCCCATTGTGATGAGCAATTTAATCTTCATTTTTTAAATTGCGTTTCCTACCTAGCTTGTATTGCCAATATTTAAATATAATTTACAAATATTTCTTTGATTAACAGATCAATAGTGATTCAGATGATGACCGTCCGCGAGCTACATTTGGCAACATCGTTCCTCATTTCATCCACACTTTGACGCAGACGAACTTTGAGTATGTTCAATACTAGTAAGTAATCCCTGTAACGTATTTGATTTTAAAAAAATATTTTTCTAGACTTTACTTTCATATTAACTGAACAAGATTTTTTGTTTGAAACTTAGTATGGCCCTAATAAGATTTTGGAGCTCCTACCGCCTTTGAAGTTGCCGGCTGTGCTCAGGTGCAATGGACAGGAGTAAAACAAGAACTACTCGGGGTACAGGATATTGAAGAGCCTAACGCCGAAGGGTTGGGAGAAGTTTCTGATTGCCGAGGGACTCAACAAAGGGGACATGCTCTATTTCGAGCAAGTCAATCGTTCCTGCCCTGTGGTTTTTAATGTTAAATTGCTTCCATGTTGATGCATCACATTTGGAACCCGATTATTATTTATGTATTTTTATGTTTAATATTTAATTTATAATCTTCGTGTTACCAATGTTATTTTAATGTTATTCAATCCTTATTATTAACCTAACATGCACACAAAATTTGAAAAGAAGTATGATTAGCAAAACAAAAAATAATTTGTGGGTTATTGTGACAATCAGTCTTGAACTAGCAAGTTCGTGTTAAACGATTTTGTTTTTCAGTAATGTCGAACCTCTGATCGGCTCGTTGGTGGGCCAAAATTGTTAGGCCCACAAAAGTCTGCGATATTGCCGAGTACTTGACAATATGTCGCCTCATCCAACTTTGTTGCGACGTTGCTTAGTAGTCGACAACATGTCTCTTGATCTGACTTTGGTGCGACGGTGCATATATCGAGGCGGACAGAACTGTGGTTCCAAACAATGTTGTTTTGAAACGACCCTGAAAAGCATTTCAGCCATCCACTCAAAAATTTCATGCGAATTCCAACAGTCTCCAGCTTCATCCTTATCTTCTCTACTCAAGAAAAAGGTTTGCTCTTCGCTAATTCCTAGCACCTAACTTTTCAAATTCTTACAATGTCAGATCTGTGGTCTATGAATGTGTTTTGATTTTTTGACCATGTAGTTTTGTCTTGGATTTTTGAGAGTGTGAACTTTTTTGAGTTTAAACATAGGTACAATGTTCCGTGTGTTGGCAAAGGGTTTCTGTTTAATATGATGTTGATTATGCTTCATTTTTTCTGGTTATATTTGTTTCTTCCTGTTGCATTCTCTTATATATGCGACTTCGCTCATCTGTCTTCCACAAAATTGGTTAATATTACTATAGTGCGACGTCGATTATTATTATCTCCTGTAGCTTATCTTCAATTTTGTGACGTCGCACTATTATTGGGTGTCCTTCAGCTTTAACAAAATGTTAACGACGTCGCGTCATGACATCTAATTGTATAATTGTTATGCTTATGCGAATTCAGTTTTGTTTCTGTCTTCTCATTGATCTAATCGACTAGCATGTGACGTCACATGTACATGTCTTCCATCCTACTGGTTTGGACCGACATGCACCTCCGACGGCATTGCCGAGGTCATACGTTGCACTCCTTTGGGTAGTTCAGACTTAACATTTTCCCTTTTGAATCAGTACTGATGGCTGGCGGAGGATCGTCAAATTCACCCATTTTAAGGTTTTTCACCTATGTACATATATATTTAATAGCTAACACATCTTCACACTTTCTATACAACAACTAATTAATTTTTGGTTTTCGTACAGTTCACCATGCAAAGTTGTAACCCAGAGCCTGTTGTGTTTGACATCGACCATCATACGATGGCTCTTGATAGCCCACATTTCCACTGAACTCTCAAGAAGTAGAACTTTGGGAAAACCCTACTTTGGTAAAGTTTCTTTAATAAATTTTATTTGTTGCCAATTGCGTACACACATATGCATATTTCTCATTAATATTTTTTTGTAACTCAGTACATCCCGTGTGAGATTGTACCACTCTTGCCGACTGAGAAGACTCCCGCAGTGCTGAGGTGTTACAGGAAAGAGTGGCGTATGACTTACCCGGGGCAAGGTATGATCAAGACCCTTTCCCCATAGGGTTTCGATGAATTCCTTAGGGGAAACAACCTACGCATCGAGGACACTCTGTTCTTTGAGGTGCTACAAGTTGTGGGGCCAATCATCTTCAAATCATTGTCCGTGGTGATTGAGTTTATTGTTTTTTCATTGTTGTTAGAATTTAGACAACTCTAATTTGAATTTATGTAAAACTTGCAAGGATATTTTCATGAGTACTGCTTTTCAAATGATTTAACTATCTTATTTGAACATTATATAATTAACTGTGTATATGTGTGATTTGATTTGTGCATGATTTTATAAAAGCAATTTATTATTCTACGATTATAAATGATTGAACAAAGGGTGTATTGGACGTGTATAAAAATTAATTCTAATATCCATGGTGTATGTAGCACAATGATTGCTAGCTAGTGTAATGCATAATTGTCCTTTTACATACATCTAAATTAATCGTGATGACGGGATATTGGGAGGAGGGGGATGCCGAAACAAGGAGAAGCACACGACAACCATCTCCCATTTTCATTTTTTTCCTAACATCGTCAATTGCTTTACTTTGATGTATCTTTCACATACCTGCGACTTCGGTAATCATTCGGAACACATTTCAGTGCAAACATCATTTAATGAGAAATCGGTCCATCCATTAAAACAATGTTTATGATGTCGCAAATGTTTTGGTAATGTTATTTACTTCAGTTTTTTAAACTTTTACTTCGGAACTGAGGTAAAAAATCAATTATTTACCTCATTTTTTTATAACCGAGGTAAATATTTTTGATTACTTCGGAAATAATAACCAAAGGTAAAAGAACTTTTTACCTCGGTTATTTGGTGGTAAGAAAAAACCGTGGTAAAAGGAGTGAAGTAATAGGCCATATTTCTTTTAGTGCTAGTACCTTAAATTCTGAAATCCTAGCAATTTCCATGTGCTTCATCTGGAAGATATGGAAGCACCGAAAAAGGAAATTATCTGAGATCAAAGTTTGGAACCTGGAAATATTGTTAGATAATCCCATTCCATTAAGGACAGTCGGGCATTGCTATCGACATTGAAGTCCTAGATCAGTAACCTCATGTGCCATGATTGCATTTAAACCAGAATACCAAGGTAGAATACAAAACCAACATTTTCCGTTGACAATTCCATTCATCGCCGAAGCATATGGATGTCTACTTGGATTTCAACAAAATTAGCATAATCTAGATACAGTCCAATTGTTCCATACTGATGCTTATGGAATAAGCAGAGGAACAATCCATTTGGGAAGTAGTGAGCATGATAAATGACCTTAGACATATCATCACATATTTCCATTGAATAAGTTTAAGTAAAGTAGATCAGTCTATAGTACAAAATGAGCATGACCATTATGCCAACATGCTAAAATGGTCATCCATCTAATGTAAATTTTCTTAAATATAATAACCACATTTGATGTAAAAAAAGTTTGCAGTATGCTGGTTTTTGGATTAAGAAAAGATTGTACAACATTTATCTCTATACTTAGTTTTGGAATTTTATTTTAAAATTATAAATAAAAATAAAAGTTGTGAAAAAAGAAAAGAATCACGCCCGCTTAGTAATTTCCACATGGCTTATTATTAGTTGATAGAATTAGGTAACACTTTGACCAAAAAATTGTACAAAATGTTGATAAGAATAATATTGTGTGAAATTTGTGGTAATACTTATCTTCTAAAATTACGTTTTTATGTATTTTAGTTAATTATAATAAATATATTAATGATAAAATTAAAATAAAAGTGAAATAATACGTGGAAAATAAAGAAAGGACAAAGAAGTAGTTCAGTATAATTGTTTTGACAATCCGTTACCATCCCAACATGGTAAGTAAAGTTGGATTTTGTGGTAGATGTTTTGGTTGGATTCATGCATAAACGGAAATTTAAAAAAAGTCTATCCAAACTAACTTGGTGCAGAAACACTCACACTCACACTCACATATTAAGTTTCAAAGTTGTGAATGATGGCTGGACAAAGGATGAGGGATTCAGATCTCAACGGGGAGCCCGCCGATGCGAGCGATGTCACCTCGAAAACCACCCCAATGGGTATTTCTCCATCACCTACCTCGTACAACAATGTGAGTATTGGCCGATCCCGGGTGCCATTGCCTCTGCAGGTGTGGCGATGCATGTTTTGCCCATGGAGCTGCAACAACGTGCAGGCTTTCGGAGGGCACTAGAATGTTCAGCAAAGAGAGATACCTTTGATGTTTAGGAAATCAAGGTACATCATCATATATCTGTACATAATTAGCTTTCCAGAGGTGCTATGGGGTGGCGGCTTTTGACCTGTGCAGTTGAAGCCACCTCCCGCCGCGACTATGAGTTTAGTTGTTGCCGCTCCTACAATGGAGGAGGAGGAGGTAATGGGAGGTCATCTCTGTACCTCTCAAAAATACTATTTTTATGCCATTTTGCTTACTAACTACAACTAAGTAGATAGTGGCAAGTCAGGGTCGTCCACAGAGACAGGGGATATTCCCAAGTGT
>JAULKM010120583.1:0-21073 GCA_032355605.1 Rubia tinctorum | reverse complement strand
CTGCGGGCTAGACGCTGCGATTCGTGCATTTATTTGAGTTGGGCGAGATCCTCAAATAAATAAAGATCCAATTTTCCACAACCCAGAATCTTCGCAATGAGATTCATATCATTGACCCTCCACTTTTCCCCCATATTTTAGCCCCTTGAACCAACAAAACAGACAACTTGTACCCCTTATGTCAGGTTAAACCATGAAGATATGGTCAAAGCGTTAATTTTAGGGGCAAAATAGTAATTTTCCATTTGTCGGTCAGACCCGACAAATCAAACTTGGAACACATCCTGATAACCCAAACTAAAAGATCTTAATATGACTAATCCTAACTCATAACCCGTCCCTAGTAACTCAAGGTTGAAATCCCAATTGACTAACTCGAGGCAAAGGAAGAAGAATAGAGGAAGAAAATGTTATGATAATTTATTGGGCTGATTACATAATGACCCATTGGATAATGACTTATTGGATGATATATTTTAACCCATTGGGTCGTTTGAGTTATCTCAGGGGTTATCCATTTCATGATCCAACCTATTAAGACCCACTAATAAATGAGTTAGTTGGAAAATGACCCATTGGATAGTGGGTTTATCAAACTAACCCATTTGACGGGCCTATATGGAAAGTGAAGTAAAGGTTGACCGTTGATTAGTTACGGTCAAACCTTAGTTATAAGTGTTTATATATGGAAAGTGAGGCAAGGGTTGACCATTTATTAGTAAAGATCAACCTTTGTTATAAGCGTTTATATATAGAAAGTTCAGTAACGGTTGACTGTTGATTAGATAATGCCAAATCTTGTCATCAGAGTTTATGCATGGAAAGTCAAATAGGAGTAAACAATTAGTTAGTTAAGGTTAAACCTTTATTATTCCTAGTGTTTATATACAAAAAGTCAAGTAAGGGTTAATCATTGACTAGTCAAGGTCAAACATTTCCATCAGTGTTTTTTGTGAAAGTTCAAGTAAGGGTAGACCGTTGATTAGCTACGGTCAAACCTTTGTTATAAGTGTTTATATATGGAGAGTGAAGTAAGGGATAACCGTGGATTAGTACATATCAAACTTTGTTATAAGTGTTTACATATAGAAAGTCCAGTAACGGTTGACCGTTGATTAGTTAAGGTCAAACATTTGCATTAGTGTTTATGTATGGAAAGTCAAATAGGGGTAACCCGTTAATTAGTTAAGGTTTCAACCTTGATCATTACTAGTATTTATATATTGAAATTCAAGTAATGGTTAATCATTCATTAGACAAGGTCAAACATTCCCATTAGTATTTTTTAAAAGGTCAAGCAAGGGTTGACCGTTGATTAGTTAAAATCAGACTATTTTATTAGTGTTTATATATAGAAATTCAAGTAAGGATTGACCGTTGATTAGTTAAAGTCAAATCTTTTCGTTATTGTTTACGTATAAAAGGTCAAGTTTTAGGGTTGACCACTGATTAGTTAAAATCAAACTATTTTATTTGTGTTTATATATGATAATTCAAGTAGGGTTTACCATTAATCAATTAAAGTCAAATATCAGTGTTTATATATAGAAAATCAATTAAGGGTTGACAGTTGATTAGTTAAAGTCAAACCAATTTATGAGTGTTTATATAGAGTAAGTCAAGTAAGGTCTAACCGTTTCTTAGTCAAGTTCAAAGATTTTCATTAGTATTTAGGTATGAAAGGTCAATTCAGGGTTTATCGGTGATTAATTAAGGTCAAATGTTAACTATTAGTATTTATATATAGAAAGTAAAATCTTCTTGATTCTAATGAATAAAATAATGAGTAAAATACTAATGAATAAAATAATAATATTAATAATAAAATATAAAGGGTGGATGCCAATTTCAGAATGTATATGTTGAAATTTCATTTAAAATATTGAGTATTATTTTTACATTGTATACATATTATTTAAAGATGTGGAAGGCTAAAATATTACTATTTTAGGAAACATGCCTAAGTAGGAATATGGCCCATGTTTGTGAGAGGGATGTGCGATATCGGTTAAAAAATAACCGACGTCGGTAAGCGAGAAGGGCAGGTCATTCATGTTCGTGAGAAGGATGTGTGACGTCGGTCACAAAAACAACAGACGTCGATAAGCGAGAAGGGCGTGCGACGTCGGTTATTCATGTCAGTGAGAGGGATGTGCAACGTCAGTCACTTCATACCACCAACGTCAGTAAGCGAGAAGGGCGTAAGACGACAGTCATTTATGTCCGTGACAGGGACATGCGACGTCAGTCACATAAAACAACCAATATAAGTAAGTAAGAAAGGTGTGCGTCGTCGGTCATGCATGTCCGTGAGAGAGACGTGCGACGTTGGTCACAAAAACAACTGACGTCGGTTAGCAGGAAGGGCGTGTAATGTCGGTCATCCATGTTCATGAGAGGGACGTACAACATTGGTCACAAAATACCAGCGACGTCGGTAAGCAAGAAGGGCATGCGACGTCGATCATCATTGTCCGTGAGAAGGATGTGCGATGTTGGTCACATAAAACAATCGACGTTGGTAAGCAACAAGGACATGTGGCGTCTGTCATGTATGTACATAAGAGCGACGTACGATATCAGTCACAAAAACACCCAACGTCGGTGAGCAAGAAGAGCTTGCAACGTCGGTCATTTAAAACTTTTTACGTCGATTTTTTTTAAACCGAGGTAAAAAGGATTTTACCTCGGTTTTTAAAACCAAAGTAAATAATACTTTCTACTTCTTCTTTTTTAAATCAAGGTAAAATAACTTTTTACTTCGGTTATTTAATCTAAGCAAAAAAACTGAGGTAAAAGAGTCTTGATTTTCGAGGCGCACAAGCCACAAAAAGACACGACCCACACCAGTACTTAGTCGCACGATCCTCTAGGTTAGCACGGGTCATGCAAAATGACACAGGTCGCGCCTCTACTTTGCCACATATCCATCTTGCTTCTCACAGGCTGTGCAGAAGGGCATGACTGTGCCATTCTTCTAGATCTTCCGGGCTTTAACTCTTTCTCTTTGGTGCATTCTCATCTACTACCACGATTAAGCGTGTGACCTTGGGTCTAATACCACCCTTGTTAATGGCCTGCAAATATCTATTACCATTCTCGTGAATGACCTTCACTATTCTACTTTGAAGTGATTACGAGCGATCTACAATGTAGCTCACACAATTGGATCTAGATACTTGTTAGGACATAGCATCTATTAGGTCCAAATAAATCTACAAAACAAAGGATTTAGACAAGAAAGCCAACAAATGCTATATAACCCTTGTGATGTAAACCCAACTAAACCTAGCAATCAACCATAAAAACCTACTAACAAATGTGTCAAATGCATTAGGAAACACATGCTTCTAGGTGCAGATCATAACCTAAAATTGTATATAAACCATTACTCAAACCTTCCAGGCCCTAAGATATGTGGATGAGAGGCGAATAAGGTTCAAAGGAACTCGAGTCTTATTCTCTGCCTTACCCACACATACTCTCGTTAAATCACATTGATTAGTCTGGAAAGATTTAAATTCAAGAGAAAAAGTATGAAGCTAGTTTACTGACAAGGCTTGAAGTTAAATCACATTGATTCTCCTCAATCCTCAGTATAAGCAAATCTTAATCAACCTCAAATGTGGAAAATATTATAAAGAGTGAACTTACCAGTGGGATTCAAGTTTCTTGCATGGAAAATAGCTACGGGTTCACTACTCACAATGGAGGAACTTTTCAAACAAAATTTCATTCAATCCCCTTTGTGTCTGCAATGCAATATGAAGAGAGAAAATATCAGTCACTTATTTGCAGAATGTGATACAAGTAGAAGGGTATGGTATATAAGTACTCGGGGTTTGATTTTTCCAATACCGGATGCGTTACTGATTGTATTAAAGGTTGCATTCTACCAGCACCATAAAAAAGACATGTTATCCCTCTCTTTCATAATTTTTTTGTGTATTTGGAATAATAGAAACACATTAATATGGAAAGAGAAATCCCCAAAGGCTGTTTCAGACACAATAAGTATTTTTTCTTTAAAAAAATAACACTAATGCAATATTTTCTCTCTATAACTATGGGAGAAACACCTTCACTGTGTGAAAATTTCTTCTTGAACAGTCGATTTTCTCATGTAATACTACTATGGAGAGATCGAGTAGTGAGAGAAGGAAATTGTAGAGGGTTACAAATATGGAGAAGAAATATTTAGGGGGAAAATCGATGTCGGGAAAGCAAAAAATGGAGCAGTTTATGGAGGTTATGGTGATTGAAGAGTAAATTGATGAGATGCACATGGTTTTAGAAATTGAGGAGAAATAGTGGAGATTTAGGTTACTCCAACAAATCAGGAGGTCAACAACAATGAAGGCCAAACATCGAAGAAGGGGAGTTCAGAGACAAAGGGGGTAAATACCAACATAAGATTGAGCTGGGCGGAAAAAATGGAGGAGGAATAAAACTCCAGGGCTTGGAGTGACATGTTCGAAGATAACAGTAATATAGTAAAATTCTTTGATGCAACTAATTTTGGTGGGGTTAAGATGGGATATATTTCACTAGAGGAAGTGAATGAAAGGGCCAAAAACTGGGAGACAGCTGTGATTTGAAGATTTATGGGTAGTTTTCCCCCTTATAAAGTGGTTGAAAGATTTTTTGGAAGGATTTGGGGGAGCATAATGCAAAGGATATGGAGAGTTAAAATGAGGTGTTCATGGTTAGGTTTAAAACTAAAGAACGGAAGAAGAAGATAATTGAAAAGGGAATGATTATGTTTGACGGGAAACCAGTGTTGGTTATAGAATGAAGTCATAATTTTGGAATAGTTAATCTCATATCAGTCCCTTTACAGATAACATTACTAGGTTTACCAATTGTATACTGGAAACCATCTATACTGAGTAAAATTGAATCAATTTTGGGGGTGTCACTGAGGATGGATAGAGAAACAAAGATAGAAGATCCGAATGACTTGTTATGATTCGAATTTCTATCTTCTAACCCATTAGAGTGACCCATGAATTTAGTCTATTGATTATTAATTGCATTTGTTCAACATTAAATTAGAATCATCAGATTAAATAATTAAATGGTTCAAATTTGGTCTCACATAATATAATAGTCTCACATAAAATGGGTGGTCTCACCTGAACCCTCCCTTGTTGACATAAAAACCAAATTCAATTGTGTGAAGGAAATGCACCATCACCAACTCAATTTGTTTATGGGAGATTGAGCCATATCTAATTAACCACGTATTTGGTATAGATCACATACTTATAAAACCGTGATCAACAAATGAGCATTGTCGCTTAACTAATATTTAGAAGAATAAATTAAATATTTCTCTTTTCAATTTATATTGTTTTTTAGATGGTTAAACTTTAGATTTTTCGTTAATATATATTGAAATTATATAAAAATTTGTCTCAATTTTTAATAATAAACACCAACCTTGCTAGTTATTTTAAATACAAGAATGAACAGGGTTTTGTTTTGTACTCTTCTTGTTTGAATCTTACAGGAAGAGGACCATTAGTAGGTTTTCCTGTACCCTTTTTCCTTTTGGTAAATCACCAATCTTTCAATTAATCTATACCTATACTAAAAGCACCAATCTTCTCCTTGGAACCCGGTTTAGGTATGGTAGTTTTTCCTTCAGCATTCGCCCCCTCTTTCATCCTGCCTTCTTCCACTGCAATTGGCGATTTCCCCCGACCAGCTACTAAGGTACGCTGCAGGTTCTTGGTACCCGGTCTATCATCTGAATTCCACTCCTTTTCACCTGCCTGCCTTCGAACAACCCTTGCTACGTGTCATCTATTCTCTCTCTCCACGCCTCTTCATCTAAGGTGATTCACCTCTTTGTTTGCTTTTCCCGCATGCGGCAGACGGTAGTTTCAACTTTTAAGGTCTTCATTTGCGGCTTTACCTGCTCCCTCCAATCACGATTATTCTCTATTTCTTTGTTAGATTAGAAGTTCATATTTCAAACTCCTAGCCTTTTATTTTCTTGGTTTTGCTTCTTATTGTTGTACTGGTATTTAGTTTGTTGTCGTTGTGAGGATTTTCAAATGTTTATTTATGCATTTTTATTTAATGTCTAAACTAATTCCTCTTTAACATGACCTAATTTCCTATTTTTATGTTCTTGTTGTTGCTTCCAAGCTGGAATTTTGTTCATTTATTAATGCACTACCCCTGCTTCTAATACCTCATCGTAATCATTTTACAGAGATCAGTGTTCAAATGTCTTTATTCGAGATACAGAGCAAAGGGTTATAAGCCAACTGTGATGGCCTTAGAAATGTGTAAAATTTAAATGGTAAGCTGTTTGAACGGGACGAAACAGGTACTCATTAGTTAGTTGTCAATGGTGGCTTCCATATTGAATAATGTGTGTTGCAGGAACAACTTTGCCTCATTTTAACATAGGGATCCGGTGATTAAATGTGAGGGAATAAAAGAATGATGAACTTAACTATCTACTCTTAAAGGTTGGTAACTATTGCATAGTGATCAAATACTGAATTGGTTTGGTGTTATTTAGATAATAAGCACTACTGAATTCTTGTTTTATGTTATTGTAGCTCAATGCAGGTGGTAAGCTACATAGCATATTGGTTGACACCAAAATTACCTCAACCCAAGTTTTAAACAAGGGAAAACTTCAATGGTGAGTGACAATTATTCTTCTCAACAAAATTTGCACTAATCCATCCCAGCAAGAGTTTGAAATTCTGCTATTAATATGGTAGTATTTCTATTCAAATTTTATTCACAAATGATCAACTAGGTGTTTGTTTGCCTGAAGACCACTCTCTCTTCCAATGGTTAACCACCAATTCTTCTTTCTTCACCTAAGATGGACAAAGGTTCACATGCGTATTGCAAAGATGGATGAGCTGTTGTAAGCTACTAAAACTGGTGCGGAAATGCGATATTAGAGGAAAAGGGCTGAGTTGAGCACCATGGTTGAATCACGGGTTTGGGAGCAGAAGCTAAAAAATTGCTCATTCAGGCAATTAGACAAAGGAGGGAATCAATGAAGGAGAGCACATATCAATCTTTACTAAGAAGGACGACTCAAGAAAGAAACTATAAGGGCCGAGCACGTTTGCAGGTCCAGACTTGGAGAGATTTTGTTTTCTCTAGGGAATAGTTTTATGGATAAGATAGTACATACAATAAGATATTTTAGTTCATCTTCTTAATATGAATAAAGCTCCATGTTGCCTTTTACTTCAATTCCTATGAATGAAGCATATCACTTTATATAAAAACTATTCACTTTCTCAAATCATGTTCTTTAAATCCAAAGCAAATTTCAGCATATGACTTTGAGATGTGGCTCTTCAAACGAATAACTATTTAGTTCCTCAAAATATATGCAATATATGATGATTAAGTTTTTTGCCCTTATTGCTTCTTTTTTCTTCATTTGAATTATGTGCCAGTATCTGGTATGCAATTCTGTAATTTTCCAAAGGAAATAGAGGCACCCTCTCTACTACCATGAGGCCGTTAGGTTCAATTTTTTGATCTTGTTTCCGATGATCATGAATTATGTTTCTTTTACAATTTCTTATGATGTCGGGTCTAATTTTGTTAAAGCGCGTCAGGATTGATCTGGTCGAGTTTGGTTGTGTTATCGTTTGCTAGAGTTTAAGGTGACATACTATGTTAACTTGGTTCCTGAGATATTCATGATAAACTTATTCATTTGCCTCATTGTTCTAAATCTATATTAAGTGCCATTTTCATTACTTTCGTGAGAGTTTTATTCCAATTCTGCTTTTTATGTGGAAAGAGTTTCATTTCTGTCAACCTTGACTAATTGCTTTCAATCTTTTAAAAGTTTCACTAAGCTGGTTGTACCTAGTATTTGAAAACATGATCCTTTGACCAAACAACAATCTGATGTTGATCAAAAAAGTTTCCTATTTTATTTTTACGGCATGTTTACAACTTTTTTTTGCTAAATTCAATAGTCTCCCCTGGTGCAGGTATGGCAATTTATTTTCCTTAATCAGAAACTGAGAACTTAATTCACTTCGTAGTTCAATCGAAAACATTATGCTATTTTTTGGTCATCTTCTCTAACAATCTCCCACTACAATGATTGAAGTAGACATGAACGACCTCTCCGACTACGGCATATATGTGTTCCATTTAATTTAATATATGAATGCAACTTCAAATCCGGTTTCAGGTTGCACAAAGTGCAACTACTGTTCCTAGTATAATATATTGTTACTATTTTTTGTCTACTCTTTCTTTCTCCATAGTTACTTTTCATTTTCTGTCACCTTTTTAAAACATGTTCAATAATAAAATTAATTAGTGTATAAATAATAATATCATGTAAGATGTAGTTAAATTTATCCCAAACATAATATAATATAAATTTTTGCCTTTTGTTTTGGTGCTGTCAACCGGGGTATTGAAATAATTGCTTTGTAATTTACATATACTCCCTCTGTCTCAGTGGAATTTGCACATTTTTTCATGGTATCCAACAAACATGTTTGTTGACATGCAACTACGTATAGTCACATCACATAAAAATTTAATATTTAGAAACTACATGTTACGACGAATCTAACAATATCCCATGCGGTAATATTTTGTGTTTCTTAAATAAAATGTTTGAAATTTTTTGTTTAAATTTTGGGAAAGACTGTCTTTTCATAGGCTTGTAAAAAACGAGGTTTAATTAGAATATAAAAACGTAAAAGGTTTTAGAGCATTATTAAAAATTTAGTATGCAACATGAAGTAGTTGTAAGTTTTATGATCCGATTAATTCAATCCAAAAACTTTATCGTCATTTCTTCTAATTTGCAGTTTAAACCTTAGTCTTTCCATGGCTTATGGAAAGACCGTCTTTCGAGAGACATGCCCTTTTTTATACAATGATAGAGTACTAAAGAAAATTCAAAGAAACACATTATTTGAAATAACAAAATGTTCAAAAATATTTTATACAATGATAAAGTACTTTTGAAATAAATATGAATACATATTATTTATTTATTTATATATGACAGTTTTGTTTTGAGTTGACTAACTGTTAAATGAGAATATTTTATAATTAGTGAGACTAATAAAATCATTTGATATTTACTTTTATTTATTGCAATAAGATACATATAATTATATGAAAACCTTCTAAAATGAATCTCAACATACAAATTAAATAATGAAATTTTATTATATTCAATATTTAATGGTTTCTAACTAAATTAATAATTTACTTCATAAAATATATTTTTCTTAGATGACTAAACTTTAAAATTTTAAATGAAATTTTTTGTTTTCAATTTAAATGTAAGACACAAAATGTACATAAAACTTAATCATAATGTTTTAATTAATAATATCGCGTAACGCGCGATGGTACTCCACTCCAAACACCATATAATAGAAATTATTTTCTTTCTATGGTTTGGTATGGTGGTGCTGTCAATCGGGGATATTATAGTCATTTTGACTAATCTAAACCCAAGTTGTCTAAAAATAACATACTAATATTATAATATGTTATTATTATAATTCTTTACTATAAAAGATGGAAATGAATGATTTATCTGTAATTAATATCACCTCAATTAATTAATTTTACTTTATAATTCTTATAGATAATATTACAATCAGTATATTTAGATTTTAATTTTAATTTTTTTATTAATCTTTGACACATAAATACCTCATTTTTAAGCAAGCAGTTATTTTTAATAAAAAAACACCACTTATCGCACAGTGGGACTCCAACTAGTACAATATAATAGGCATTCTTTGTCTTTTGTTTTGGTGTTGTCAACTAGGGGCATTTAAGTAACTACTTTGTAATTCATATATAGCCATTTTTTGAAAAAAAAAAATTGAAGTCATTTTCATTAATAAGTATTAATTAAGTAATTAAGATATTTTTAGTTTGAAGTATTTAAAAATAGCCAATTAACATAACAAACTATATTTAAAAATATTACAATTTATCTTATAGTAACTATGTATAGCTATTTGTTTAATTTTAAATTCATTTGAACACAAAGTCATGTTTTATACTTTCTAATAGTTAGACGGGTTATTTTATAATTGGTGCAACTAAACTAACCAAGTGATTTGATGTATGTTTTTGGGGGTTTTTGGGGACTTTTGAACTTCTAACCCTAACTTTAGGTTGAAAGTGCCAATATCACCCTGCAAAATGAGAAAGTGTCAAAATAATCCTAACTTTATGGCAACATGTGTTGTTATAAGTAATTTTTTATCACTTTTCCGGGGTTGACTCATCAATTTATTAGTGTGTTATTTTGTTCGGGCTATCTTTTTTCATGTTTGCATTATGTGTGTTCTTTACTTTGGATGTAAAGCTTTTGTGAGCTAATTAGAAGACTTCTACTTTCATATAAACAACCTCAAGAGTTCAAATTTTGTTTGTAGATGTGATCTCACAAATTGTTAATTGAAATTGAAGGAGCTTTAAATGTTATCTTTACGTTTTAAGAGGTAGAAATCCTGGTGTAATACGACACAAAAAATAGCAAATGATTTGGTCTAATTCGACAGCCCCGTATGGCACGGGCACGGGCACGGGATGCAGAGACCTAATTAAACAAAACTAAACCCATCAACCAAAATATGTTTCCACTCGTAAATTAGATGGAAAAAAACACTTCTTCGGTGGAGACAGGGATCTCGTTGGCTTTCTTCTCGGCTTCTTTCCGGATGAGTCGGACCATCTGTTAGATTCGCTTGGAGACATCCTTAAACAAATGGAAAATAGTTAAATGAGAAATTTTCAAAATTGCTAAAGGGCAGAAATTAAGAAACTTAAATTGGCGCACAAGACTAAACAAAATCATGGTGACAACGAATCCGTTCAGGTAGGAGAATTGATATTCTACCAGGCAGAATCACGATGCATCAGAGTTACAGAAAGGAGAACATGTGACCCATTCAAAAAGGAAAATAAGGAAAATGTATCATGCAACTAATGTAGGGCGTCTGGCGGCGATAAGGATGCAATCAATCACCGCAAAGGTTCGACGGGTTCAGGATTGTGCGACAAAGGTTTGGCAGATTCGGGATTGTAAATCTGGCGTACGACGTCAAAATGACTATTGTAATACTTTTCGTAATCACATGAGCTAATGAGGTAATATAATAGAAGTAGTAAGTACCATTACACTGTACAGGATAATCCTTTTTGGCTTTTGAAGTAGATTTTAGGCACGTTTTAATATTTTTGTTTTTTTTCAAATTTTATTTTCGATCTTCATTTTTCATTATTTTATACATCATTATCACAAAGCAACATATAATAAGGGTTAGTTGCTATCGCTATCAATTGGGGATATTTTAGTAATCATTTTGACTTCTCTACTTTGAGAGAACGACGTCGTTCTGCCAAAGAATTTTCCCTACATGACTGTGTATCAATATCAGAAGTTAGATTTCCATCCTAAGTTTTCTCTTATGAAGAAAACAAAATAACAAGTTGATTTAATCATTTCCCAAAGTTTTGTCCTCCTCGGGTTCCCTGATTGTATTATTCGATGTTTTTCTCTATTGACATGATACTTAAACTGCACTTGTTGGTTCGGGATCCACTTTCCGACTGAATTTCAGGTTTCTATAAAAACTACATGCTGCCTGTCCCGGGGTAAAGGAGGATTGAAGATAGGATTATGAAGTCTATGAATCTAAATTTGCTACATAGTTTAGAGTGATTGAGTGGTGATAGCCCTCATATATAGTGTCTGGAAATTATGAAGAATTTATATGCTTGATAGTGTATTTAACTGATCAAATTTTGGCATTTTACTGATATTTGCAGAAGCAATCTGCTTCCAGTGCTAAGTTTTTTCTGTTTGTGTTCAATTCAATGCTCATGTTTCCATCTGATTGTCTGTTTTTTTTTATTTCCTTTCCAAATTCATGTTTAAATTTGTTGTAAAATAGTGTTTGTATTTATGATGTTTCTCTACTGCAAAGTTTTGTGAAGAAATTTGTAGAACTGTTGTATTGAGCCGATATTTTATCTATAATTTATGTTTACTCATCGAAATGAGGCAATTGATAAAACTCAAAACTTAGAATAGTGTGTTAGTGTGATCGTAATGTGTGATGTTTCCTTGTGCATCCTTCTTCTTCAATGAGTTTTGATAAAGTGGTTCAATGTGTATTTGACTACATAGATAGGCTGTTTGTGATGATTCGACCTCGGAAGTTGTTGTACATGGCTATTGGTGAGTAGATGTGTTGTTTATGTTTGCACGCTATGAATGCATTTTTTCAGTTCAATTTTAGTTTTTTTGAAGGTCTTCTGCTTTGTTAGGATTGTGCATTTCCATATATAAGAATCAATGGTTGCGTTCTCTGATTGGACTAGGTAATGCAGTGGAAAATATTGTTCTTTTACATCGAATATAGTTTTTGTGTTATTTATGATAATGAACTGTTGCGGTTTGATCTTCGATAGATATTCAAAATCCTGCATTTTAGCTTGATTATACTCTCTCCATCCCTGAATTAGTGTCTGTTCTGAAATAGGATTTGTCCCAAATAAGGGTCTCATCTTAGAATCGAGGCAAAAGTGACACTCCTGATGTTCCTAAATTAATCCAGTAGTATGCTTTTTAAAATTTGGGAAATATACTAACATAACCCTATATAATTGAGAAAGTGCATATATAACCCTGAGATAATTTTAAGTGCAAAACAAACCCCAACTAATTGATGGAAATGCAAATATAACCATCTGATGATAAATCTTGCGTTGACCGTGTAGGAAAATCCCATTGAGGGAGGTTATGACTCCCAATCTCGAGCAACAACCAATGTGCATCACATATCCAGCGGTTGGAGCTAATGGGCATTTTGAGTTGAAGTCCGGATTGATACACTGGCTACCTTCCTTTTTGGTAAGCAAGGGGAAGATCCCAACAAACACCTCCTCAACTTTCATATGGTTTGTAGTGAGATGCTTCCCGAAGGGGTGAATGAGGAGCTTTACATGTTGAAGGCTTTCCCATTTTCAGTGTGAGACGCCGCAAGGGATTGGCTCCATTATCTTCCATCCGGGAGCATCACCTCTTGGATTGAGTTGAAGAGGAAGTTTCTCTCAAAATACTTCTCGGCTTCAAAATCTGCCATCTTAAAGAAAGATATTAGCAACATCATCTAATGGCATGAGGAGTCATTTTATGACTATTGGGAGAGGTTCAAGAAATTTCTCACAAGTTTTCAGTATCATGCCTACTCAGATGGGGATTTGGTCTATTATTTCTATAATGTCCTTCTTGATCAAGATCAAAGGCTAGTGAGGGGCGCTTGTAATGGTTCTCTTGGGAACAAGTCCTCGAGGTCTATGGAGCTCTATGAGGAGCTAGCCAAAGAGTCAAGGAATTTCAGCTCAAGGGTAGATTTAAGGAGACAAAACCCCAACCATAAAAGTGCTTCTTCCAACAATGGGAAGCTTGAAGACCAAGTCACAACCCTCACTTCTACGGTCGAGGCTTTGATGAAACAATGCAGGGCTAAATCTCATGTAAAATCTTGTGAGATTTATTCTTATACGCACCCTACGGATGCATGTCCTACGTTGTAAGATGACTATATGGATGAGGTAAGTGCCATGGAATATCAAGGAGGCCAAGGATACCAAAATCAAGGGTATCAAGGAAACCAAGGCTACCAAGAAAGCGGAGGCTACCAAAATCGACCTTACAATGCGGCTAACCAAGTTTACCTAAATCTGCGATATGGGAATGCACAAGGGGGTGAAAATTCTCAACCTTATCGCCCTCCTCAACAAAAATATCGACCACCACAATCGCAATACCAAAGGCTTAGTGATAGGTCCATAATCAAGGTGAAAGTTCGGAGATGTCGAAGGAGAAAATCATGCAAGCCATTGGGAAATTGACCATATGTGCGGAGGTCGAGAAACACTAAGAGAATACCCACTCTAGCATAAAAAACCTAGAGACTCAAGTGAGCCAAATGGCTCAAATCTTGAATCGATTAGAGGAAAGAGATTATGAGAAACTTCCTTCTCAATCGGAGCTTAAACCTCGACAAAATGCAAGTGTTATCACTTTGAGAAACGGTAAGGAGGTTAAAACTTCCCGGAATAATGAAATTGTTGAAAATAAGCCAGTTGTGGTTGAAGTGTTTGAGAAGGAAGTGAGGGAAGAGGCCGAGAAAGTGGCCAATGACAAAGTGAAGATAGGAAAGGAGAAGGAAGAGGAGATCACCATTGATAAATCAACATCCATTCCTGAGCCTTCTTCCCCTTTTCACAAGAAGGCAAAGATGGTGGAAATCCCTCCATATGTATCATAACCACAATTTCCAGAAGCTTTGAAGGATAAACGAAGGAAGGAGTCCAACAAAGATATCTACAAAGTCTTTCGTAGATGTGAGGTAAATATTCCCCTCTTGAATGCTATTGAACAAATCCCTAGTTATGCTAAATTTCTAAAGAAATTGTGTGTAGTAAACAGGAAGCAAAGAGCAAAGAACAAGCTTAATCATGGGAAAAATGAACATGTCTCCGCTTTATACCAAAAAGAGTTACCCTCTAAGTGTAGCGATCCCGACATGGTCACAATCCCTTGCATGGTAGGAAATACGCATTTTAAAAAATCCTTGCTTGATTTAGGTGCATTCATAAATGTGATTCCTTACTCTTTGTATGAAAGCCTCAATCTCAGTAGTTTGCACAAAACTGTTGTGGTGATCCAATTGGCCGATCGTTCTAGTGCATACCCTAAAGGTATGGTCGAGAATGTGTTGTAAAGGTGGATATCTTAATATTTCCCATGGATTTTTATGTCCTTGACATGGAACAAGATAAGCATAACGCCCCGATTTTGTTGATGATGCCATTTTTGAAAATCTCAAGGACTATAATTGATGTACATAATGGTACTCTCACCATGGAATTTGACAGGATTAAAGTAGAATTCAACATAAATGATTCCATGAAATATCCTAGTGAAGAACACTCTTGTGATGTTATAGATATTTTGGAAAATGTTGTGCAATATGTTTTTGAGTTAAATGGTGATGATTCCTTGTTAGTTACTTTGGAAAATAATGTTAAAGATGCACGCCTTGTATATTCCATGTGTATTAACTTGAAGGAGATTCTTGAAGATTTGAGCATTCTTGAAGAGGTAATTTCAAGCACTCCCTCTCTAACCTTGGAGGATCCCAAGAGGCCGGAATTTCTCTCATCCCTTGTGAAGGCTCCAAAGATTGAGCTTAAAGTGTTACCTAGTGATCTCAAATATGCATTTCTTGGGGAAAGAGAGGCACTACCATTCATTATATCGAGTAAGCTCAGCCAAGAGAAAGAAGAGAAGTTGACGGGGGTGTTGCAGGAAAATAAGGAAGCAATTGGATGGACTATTTCCGACATCAAGGGCATAAGCCCATCCACTTGCATGCACCGAATCCTGTTAGAAGATGATGCAAAACCCATGTGACAACCTCAACGTCGTTTAAATCCACCTATGATGGAGGTGGTGAAGGCAGAGATCCTCAAATTGCTTCAATTGGGGATGATTTATCTGATCTCGAATAGTAAATGGGTGAGCCTAACTCAAGTGGTGCCAAATAAGAGAGGGGTGACGGTAATTGAGAATGACAAGGGTGAAATGGTGCCCACCCGTGTTCAAAAGTGGCGAGTTTGCATTGACTATCGGAGGCTAAATACGGTAACCTGGAAGAACCACTTCCTGTTACCATTCATTGATCAAATGATTGAGAGGCTCAAGATTCATCCACTATTTCTTTTTGGATGGTTACTCAGGTTATTTTCAAGTGACCATTGCTCCGGAGGGCCAAGAGAAATTGACAATCACATGCCCTTTTGGTTCGTTTGCTTACCGGCGTATGCCTTTTGGGCTATATAATGCCCCTGTTACTTTCTAAAGGTGTATGGTAAGAATTTTCTCGCAATTTTTTGAAAATTTTGCTGAAGTATTCATGGATGATTTCACCGTTCATTGTAATTCTTTTGACAATTTTTTTAGTAAATTTAGCACAAGTTCTTAAGTCTTGCATTGATACTAATATTGTGTTGAATTCTGAGAAATGTCATTTCATGGTAGAAGAATTTTCTTAGGCCACACTGTCTCTTCAAAAGGTATTGAGGTAGATAAGGCAAATATAGACACAATTCAAACTTTTCCTTATCCTACTAATGTACAAGTGTGCTCTTTTCTTGCCCATGTAGAATTCTACCTCCGATTCATCGAGGATTTTTTCCAAAATTTCATCTCCTTTGTGCAAGTTGTTATAAAAGGAGGTGGAATTTGTGGTAGATGAGGGTTGTAAAGAGGCCTTCGATTTATTGAAGGAAAGGTTAGTTTCGGCCCCTATCATTCAACTTCCGGATCGGTCCATGCCCTTTGAGATCATGTGCGATGCAAGTGACTACACCATCAGAGTGGTGCTTGGTCAAAGAGTGGGAAGGGTGCCTCGCGCCATATACTATGCATCCATTACTCTCAATAAGGCCCAAAGGAGCTACTCCACCAAGGAAAAAGAATTGTTAACGGTGGTATTTTGTTTGGAAATTTTTTAACTTATTGCTTGGTTCCAAAGTTATTGTGTACACTAACCATGCAGCGCTTTGTCACTTCATTATGAAGAAAGAAGCCAAGCTAAGATTGATTAGATAGATCTTGCTTTTGAGCGAGTTTGATTTGGAGGTATGAGACAAGAAGGGTACGGAGAACCTTGTAGCCGATCATTTCAGCCGGTTGGTTTCGTGCCAAGAAGTTGAGGTAAAGTCATCAATACCGGAATACATACGGGAGGATTACCCTGATGAATAATTTTTTGCAATTGGGAACCTCCAACCACCGTGGTATGTCGACATTGTGAATTACCGCGTCTCCGGTAAATTTTATCCCCATTTTTCCAAAACCCAAAATGATAAGATAAGAAGTGATGCTAAGTAATACGTGTGGGATGATCCTTTTTTGTGAAAGCATTGTGTAGATAAAGTTGTTAAGATATGCATCCAGGCTAATTAAGTTCATTCAATTATTGCCTTTTGTCATTCCTATGCATGTGGAGGTCATTTTGGAGCGAAAAGGACCGGTAGGAAAGTCCTTGAGAGTAGTTTTTATTGCCCTACCTTGAATAAACATTCATATATCTTTTGCAAAGCTTGTGACCAATGTCATAGGGTAGGAAATATTTCTTCCAGAAATAAGATGCCTAAAAAAACTATGTTATATTGTGAAATATTTGATGTTTGGGACATTGATTTTATGGGACCTTTTCCCTTACTCTTTTGGCTTTACACACATTTTTCTTACTGTTGATTATGTGTCAAAGTGGGTTGAAGCAAAATCCACTAGGACTGATGATTCTAAAGTGGTTACAAAATTCTTGAAAGATAACATCTTCTCTAGGTTTGGGGTCCCTCGAGCCTTGATTAGTGACCGTGACACCCATTTTTTCAATCGGACAATAGAGGAACTTTTTGAAGAAGTATGGTGTCACGCACAAGACATCCATTGCCTATCACCCATAGACCAATGACCAAGCCAAAGTTTCCAACAGGAAAATCAAGTCCATCCTTCAAAAAATGTTTAACCCTAACCGGAAGGATTGGAGTTCTTGGTTGAATGATGCTTTGTAGGCATATAGGATGGCTTATAAGATACCAATTGGTATGTCACCTTATTGTCATTTACCAGTGGAAATAGAGCATAAAGCTTATTGGGAAATCAAGAACTTCAACCTTAATATAGATGAGGTCGGGTTGCATAGGAAGCTACAATTTCAAGAATTGGAGGAAATACGAAGAGAATCCTATGAGAACGTTGAAATCTACGAGAAAAAGACAAAATATTTGCATGACAAGATGATCAATATGAAGGAGTTTGACGTTGGTTAAAGGTCCTCCTGTTTAAATCCCCCCTTCACCAATTTCCCGGTAAATTGAGGTCACGTTGGATTGGTCCTTTTGAAGCGGTAAAGGCGTTCCCATGGTGTGGTGGAAATATTATATCGAGCTACGTCCAATTCCTTCAAGGTAAATGGACAATATTTGAAACCTTACCACGAAAGTTTTGTGCCAGAAAAAGGAGAAGATGTCGATCTTCTTGATCCGGTTTGTGAGTAAACCCTAATAAGGGAAAGTCGTGTCGATGACGTTAAATAAACTTGGTTTTGATCATTTGGATATTTATTCGTGACCTTCCGTTGACGTTGTCTCAATTTCAGTTTTAGCAGTTATTTTTAATCATTTTGCCTTGTTCTTTTCACAGGTGTGTTTGTCCATGATTTTTTAGAAATGAGAAAAGCAAGGACTGGACGGATGATGGAAAGGCAACTTAGAAGAAGGGATGAAAGCTTGAAAGTTAGGGAGGAGTAAAAAAATTCTAAGTACTAGGAAAGTCTGCTCGTCGCAAATCGCGATGCATATGTCGTGAGTCGCTATGAACAGGAATTCCGTACCCTTCCTAGTCCTTCATATTTGCGAGTCGTGACATGGAATTCTTGAGTCGCGACCCAATCAGAGGAAAGTTTTGAGAATGTGAACTTTCAGCTCCTGAATTTGGAGTCGCGAATGTTAGTTCGTAATTCGTGACGATTTGATTCTCACGTCGCGACGAACCTATCCCACGTCGCGACATAATCAAAGGGAAGTTAGAAAATTGTGACACTCTGAAATTTGCAACTCGCGAATAGAGTGTCGCACATCACAAATTATTTTGACTCGCGACTAATTTGTCTCACATCGCGACGGAATCAAATGAGTTATGATATTTTGTGAAGTTTCAGTCCCCATATTTTGTGAGTCGTAAACCTTAAGTCGCGAGTCGCGAATGTCTGGGTTTGACCATCTGACCCTTTGACTTCCATATCGCGACTCGCAACGCCGACCCAGATTGGCTTTTTAAATGGGGAAAACCAGGTTTCCTCCCTCACTCTTCTCCTTTCATCCGCCGCCCTCCACCATTCCTCACCTCCAATCCACCACTCCCGCCACAAATCAACCCAATTCTTGCCGAAATCAATACCCTCACTCCCTCTACTCCACAATTCAACCTAACTAACAACAAATTTAGCCAAATTTCAGAGAAAATTCAAACCCTAGTTTTTGGGATTTTTTTGGATTTTGATTACTTAGCTCTATATATTGTTGTGGGCTTTGCTTTTTCTCCCTCCTGCACTCGTTGTTGATATGATTCCTCAATTTCCTTGTGCTTACATTGTAATTTATGTGTAAATTAGGGAATAATGTGTTTATGAAGTATGGGCGATTTTGTATGCACTAATCTCTGTGATCAACACCTATTTCGGAATTGATTGATGCCATAGTTTCATTTTGAGTATGAAAATAATGGAAATTTGTTCCAAGTTGTTCCTAGGTTTTGAATTGTTAGATATTTTGACAATGGTTAAACTTATTGACACATATCTATGTTTGTGCTTATAGTGAATAACATGGTTGACGAGTAGGCTATGTGATGAACTCACATTTTCAAGGGGTAGAGTTAATACATTCATCAAAATGCATATAGTTAAATGAGTGTATCGTTGAGTTAGACATACTCTTGAATTGTGGTAAAGCGGCATGTTTCATATGGCTTCATGGAATAGAACATGAGTGCACTATTGGTCTATCTAGAAATAGATGACATTGTTGTTTACATATAACCACATACACACATCCTAGCACCCTTATAGTTACTTGCGTCGATAGTAGTATGTTGACTACATCATTGTAACTATAATTGCTAAACTATGTAATGGCATTGGGATGATTATCGTTATATGTTCAACATTTTAGTTAGATAATTTCAAGGGTTAAATTACATATTCTATATTTTATATCCTTATGTGTTTGACATTCTTTGTTGTTTTGATAGCCATGGCTACGAAGAAGAGGCCAAGAGTTCCTCAGAGGGCGGGTCCTTCAGCCTCTCTACCCCAGCTCCTGAGCCAGCATCACCACTTCTTGATCAATTTATGGGGTTTGACTCAAATCACTGGGTCGTACGCGGAGAGGTGGGATATTTTAGCCTTTCGCAGGATGCAAGAGACCAGCGTTTTTGATGGGGCAGTGTTAAATGCTCTAGGGTTAAGCCAGCCAGTCATTTGCCTCCTCCCAAAAGTGGGAATTGAGGAATTTATGGATAAAAGTACCCCCACCCACAGGCGATACACTTTGGAGTTCCTCTTCACAGTTCAGTTGTGCTATATGAGGGATGGTGAGCTGAGCGAGAGATACATCCGATTTCACCTGAATGATGTCTCACGGGAGATGACAGTAGCACAACTTGAGGCAGCCTTTTGGTGGGACACTATGGCAATCAGGGCCATATTGGACCCGCAGTTCCAGGAGCGTGATATCATGGAGGACACCAAGTTTTGGTAAACCATCACCAAGAGGGTGAGACACCTGAGGGATAAGAAAAACATTGTCATCCATCCAGCTCTCAGGTTTGTTCAGCGATTCTTGGCGGGCACATTGTTTTGCCAGGAGAAGACACACGAGGGATAAGAACGACATTATCATCCATCCAGCTCTCAGGTTTATTCACCGATTCTTAGTAGGCATATTGTTTTGTCAAGAGGAGCCGACAAACGTGTCCAATGAGGAGGTCAGTTTCATGTGGCAGCTGATGAGTGAGGGGATAGGCTACTAGAGATGGGTTGAGTTCGGGATGGCGTGGGTAGTCAGCGTGGCTAAAAAGTTGAAGGGGGAGATTTCTGGGGAAGGGATGATCACTCTTCTAGCGGAGCACCTCCGTCTTATCGCTCCTAATGGTTTTCCTAGGATGGGAAGAGGTTCTTCATACCTCATCTCTCTAGCGAGGATGAAGAACTACCACTTCATCGGCCACACATCTATCCCCGGGGTATACCACTGGCTCTATGATACGAATATCAAAAAGGGAATTTAATGCTTTGATGGATCGTCTTTATGATGAAGAGCGTAAGAAGGAGTCGGCAAGGGCTTGGATTATTTATTCAAGCTTGTCGATTAATTGAAGACATTATGAAGAACACTATACTCTTTTTCCCATTGGGTTTTTTAATGA